>CM041780.1:248397804-248557120 GCA_023374045.1 Limonium bicolor | reverse complement strand
ACCGTATATTCGGATCACAAGAGTTTGAAGTATGTATTCACCCAGAAGAGTTAAACATGAGGCAAAGAAGATGGGTTGAATTCCTTAAGGACTATGACATTGATTTGCAGTACAAAGAAGGGAAAGCTAATGTTGTAGCAGACGCACTTAGTCGGCGAGCACATTCTCTAAATGCCATTGTGGCTAGCTCGAGTCTTAGGGACGACATACGTAGAGCACAGCAGAGTGATCAGCGAATGATGGAGATCAGTCAGAAGTTGTCTGACGGTACATTTGAGGGTGGAAAATATGAGTTTCAGCTACATGATGATGGACTAATCAGATTGAAGGGAAGATTGTGTATTCCCAGAGACAACACAAATATTAAGGAGCATATTCTTCGAGAGTCCCACACTTCTTCCACATCTGTCCATCCAGGAGCTTCTAAGATGTACAAAGATCTGAAGAGGTATTTCTGGTGGAGTGGTATGAAGGGCGACGTGACAGAGTATGTGATTCGATGTCTCACTTGTCAGAAAGTGAAATTTGAACACAGACGACCAGGAGGTATGGTACAGTCTATGCCAGTCCCAGAGTGGAAATTTTATGATATCTCCATGGACTTCGTGGTGGGACTACCACCTACGAGAGGAGGCCTTAATATGATTTGGGTGGTTGTTGATCGACTGACTAAGGTTGCTAGGTTTATTCCGATGAAGGACACTTGGAAGGTGCCAAAGTTAGCAGAACTATTTGAGCAGGAGATTATCAGACATCATGGAATACCTAAGACTATTGTTTCAGATCGAGACACTAGATTTCTCTCACGATACTGGCGAGCTACTCGCGAGGCACTTGGCACTGAGTTGAAGCTTAGCACAGCATTTCATCCTCAGACAGATGGACAATCAGAGAGGACTATTTAAACCTTAGAGGACATGCTACAAGCATGTGCCTTGGATTTCCAGGGCAGCTGGATAGATAGACTACATCTCATCGAGTTTGCATACAATAACAGCTATCACGCCTCTATATAGATGTCACCTTTCCAAGCCTTATATGGCAGACCATGTCGCACACCATTGTGCTGGGACGAGTCTAGTGAGACCGTCATCATTGGGCCTGAGTACTTAGAGCAAGTCCAGGCAGAGAAGTACAACAAATCAGAAGTAACATGAAAGCAGCACAAGACAGACAGAAATCATATGCTGATGAGAGGCGACGAGACCTTGAGTTCGCAGTTGGCGACCAGGTATTTCTACGAGTGTCACCCATGAAGGGTGTATTCAGATTTGGGCAAAAGGGCAAGCTAAGCCCGAAATTTGTAGGACCCTACGCTATCATAGAGCGGGTGGGCCTTGTGGCATATCGACTTGATTTGCCAGCCGAGTTGGGCAAAGTACACAATGTTTTTCATGTGTCTCAGCTCAAGAAGTACATGCCTCATCCTTCTCATGTTCTACAACCAGAGACACTCTCATTAGAACCAACAATGCGGTACGTGGAAACACCGCAAAGAATCTTAGACAGAAAGACACGAGACACTCGAAACAAATCTGTGAGCCTAGTAAAGGTTCTTTGGTCGAACCACGATGTGGAAGAGGCCACATGGGAACTAGAAGCTGATATGCGAGCGAAGTTTCCCTCACTATTTACCGATTAGACACTTTAGTCTAGGGTACGTGGGCGTACCCCTCTTTTTTGGGGGGTAGAGCCTTTTTCGTTTGTGAATTTAGTATGCATTTTGTTGCACTTTCGTGCATTTCAGTGACACTTTGTCTTATATGTGTTCTTGTGTAACACTGTTCAGTATATCTCAGCGACACTTTGTCTTGTATGTGTTCTTGTGTAACACTGTATTTGAATGTACTTTGTGCACTATTAGATATGAAAAGTGACTGTGTTATTACATCACACTATATTGTTCCAAAGTATTCCTGTTGTGTTTGATGTACACTGTGAACTTAGGAATATAGAGACTTGGGACTTGATCCCTAAAAACTAGATTGAGTTGTGGATACTTAGTGGAACTTGATTCCCCACAACCTTATAATTTAGATATGAGACTTCGGGGCGAAGTCCTTTTTTAAGGGGGGTAGATTGAAATACCCCAAATCTAAATAATATTATTAAATCATTATTTATTGGAATATAATCCAAATATGAATCATTTCACGTACGCATGCAAACCCATGCATGAAAACGTTACGTAAAAATAGTCGTTTCTCCATAAACGCTAAAACGCCTTAGAAGCATATGGTCAAACATGACCTTGTATGACCCTCTAATATTCAAACCAAATGGTCATACAATTATTATATGAATATACAAATATATTCCCTAAGCTAAATTCAGTCAAAAACGCAAAACGCTCGGGAGTGCTCACGCACGCCCCTTAAAGCACGAAAAGTCCGGAGGAGTGCCGAGGTGGCACGAACTCCTATAAAATTAATTCCTTGAGTTCCTAACATCTTTATTAACCATTATAAAGAGAACCCACGAAGTGGTTTCTCAAAATTCAGCAAAAACAACAGGAGGATTTCTTAGCGCTCCTTTTTGCCCGGGTGTGTGATGGCCCGTAAATTATGTCACGGGTGGATGTAACCCCATATAACCCAATGTAACATCTTAGTATATGTTTATTTACTATAATAAGTGTTTACAAACACTTGGAACTCATAAAAGCAATTGGTTTCCCAAAATTTCCTTAGAGCACAAAAACACACCTTCGGGTGTCACGAAAATGCGTTTTACGCAATTACCTTGTAGTTTTTGACATGCCACGAATTGGTAATTAAATAGGGTTAAAATGACCTTCTAAATCAGTTGGTGTGACTAGTCAACAAGGCTCTCTATAGGGGCCGATTTTGAGAGCAAAAACTAGTATAAAATTTGCCTTTAAAGTTTAAAAAAGGCTTAAAACATAATGACTCATCATCCCATGTGCTATAATACTTAATGGCAAAGAAATTTGTGACTCATTTGACCAGAGAGCTGTCGAAATTATGCTAGAGAACATGGCCAAGTTGGCTAGACAAAAACAAATACTAAAGCAAAAAGTAGATTCCTTTTTTTTGCCTTTTGATTTCTTAAGCATGTGACCTTCCTTAGCTCTCCTTGGCTCTTCAACACCGATGGAGACCCCCATTCAACCCTTGAAATCGTGCACCTACATGAAGAAGAAGACAAGTCATTTAACATTGAAAAATCAAAGGAATATCCTTACCTTTTCTTACCTTGTCTTCTAGCCAACATTATTGTCTTTCCAACTCTTGCTTAGTCACACCACATGGCCGGTTTTCATGCTGGAAAGGAGGCATTTATTGAGCCAATAACTCATGCAATAAACTAAGGAAAAGAATAGTCAAATGACATTAAAAATTTACAAACAAAAATCATTTCCAAATTGCATTTCTTACCTATACGTGAGCTTAGTCTCATTTCCCTCCTTGCACTTCCATTCACGAATTGGTAAGGTTCCTAACTCTCTCTTCTAGCTTCATCTTCTTCCTTTGAAGCTCTTAAGTCCATTAATGGAGTTTTAACTTCTATCTTCATCTTTAAGGTAATTTCCTAGCATTTCTTGCAAGCCTTGAAGCAAAACTCTTCCTAGCTTAACAACAAGTGTTCGACATCAATTAGTTCTCCAAGGAGGTTGTCCAAACCAACATTAAACCAAGGAGCATCTCAAGGTTATCTTAAGGTAGTTTTAATGCTTGTAAATCCTTAAAGCACATTTTTATGTGTAACCAAGTTCTTCTTCTAAGGCTCTTTCCTTCTTTTTCATGAAGGAAAATTGTTCTTCATCCACCATTAGTGAGCCGAAATTATAAGGAGAAAAGCTAAGGTAAATTCTTGTAAAACTACTTACAAATCTACTTAAGATCTTTATTCAAGATCTAACTCCTAAAACTTCACCACTTGCATATAACCGAAGTGGAGCTTCAATATTACCTTGGAGGAAGCTTGGAGATTCAAGAGGAGTTCAAGCACTTAACCACCTTTGTTAAGAAGTAAGTTTACTAAGTAAATCCTTATGTTATAAGCTTTGTTAAGCTTCTAAAAATTATACAAAAATTATGTACACCTCCTAGGTTTATTAAAACCGAAACATATGGTATTATATGCCAAAAATACAATCTATAACTTATATAGAAAATATTTACCTTAAGACACATTTTTGTGTCACAAAATTTAGTTATGTTACATATTAATTCAAGCCGAATTACCAAGGGCAAAAATGCTTATTTTGAGCTAAGAATTTATATAAGACATTACAATAATTTTTACATGAGTTATATAACTCCTATGAATTTATGTAATTATTATGACATAAAATCCACTTTTATATACTATATGGTCACCAAATAAATATGGCCGAATGCTTTAATTGATAAATAGGTATTAATGACCTACTTAGGTATATAAACTTAATCACAAAGTTTGGTGAGTTAAAAATATTTATGAGAGCTTAAATGGCTAATTAATTAAGTTATGTGGCTTAAATGTAATTTTTACAAAGTTTAGTGTGTTATTATAAAACCGAGAGTTAAGGGTATTTTGGGTATATATGATATAATATAAGGTTAGGAATTAAGTTTATGAATTTTAGATAATTTAAACAAGTGTTAAATAACATTTTATAAAGTTTTGGGCTATTATGTAATTTATAAAAGTTGTTATGAAAGTTTAGAACTTATTAGTGGGCAAATTCATAATTAAGAGATTATTAGGTCCACTTTCGAAATTTTGAGGAATTATATATTTGGACTTTAGTTTATAAGTATTAAGAAGTTATTATAAAGTTTTGGGGTGAAAATGTAATTAATGGAGAGTTCAAGACCAAAGCCGAATTAGGGGTTAGTTTGGTAATTTAAGAATTTATATATATATATTCGGCATTTATGGAGAATTAAAATTAAAACTATAGTTTATAAGGCATTATGCAAAGTTTATAAGGTTTTGTGGTTAAATTGTAATTATGGGAAATAAAATATTATTGCCGAGAATTTAAGGGGCTAAGTTGTTATTTTTGAAAGTTATAGTACTTAAAAGCTATATACAAAATATTAGTGTGACTATGTAATTTAGCTAAATAAGAAGTTAAAACTCTATAATATAATGAGATTAGAATTTAAATATAAAGTTCATGAAATGTGGTGTTTTGTAAATAACCGAAATATAAGGGTAAGAATTTAGATTTAAATAAATATAAGTCCTATATGGATTTTGAGGAATTAGAAGAAAGAATTTTAATTAAAGGAATTATGGAATTAGAACTATGGCTTATATAGTTATAAGGAAGTTAAAAGAAACAATAAGTATTATTATGACTAAAAGGAGAATAATGAGATTATAAGAATATTATGTCATTGTAAGACATTTAAATATAGTTAAGAAAATTATAAGTTGTTATGTCACTTAGACAATTAAAATAAACAACAAATATAGTACATGAATATATGAATACATATATGTACATTAAAGGATTTATAAATAAATCAAAAAGGAATAACAAATAAGTTATATATTAAATCATGAGGTAATTAAAAGAAATAAACCTCACATGAAATAACAAATACGAGATTTGTTAAAAGATCCAATAGAATTATATAAGGGTAACATAAATTAACCCTCTCAGTTAATCCTATTCTAGGACTTTGTTTGACCAGACGTTGACCGGGAATTAAACAAGTACAGTCTACGGTGAACGGTATGGGATTCTTGCAACCTGTTTTCTACCGGATTACACCGGCTTGTGTGCTATCTGTTGTTTGTAACGACCAAGATAATAATGTAAACTGTTGTTTTACTCTTGCACTGTGGTATTATTTATGCGTGAATGTTGCTGACTACAACGTGTATGTCCCACGCATACAAACACTACTATACCAGTGGATTAAATACCTGCGTTTCAGTATACCGAGGACTTGTACTCAAGTCTCTCACTAACTTCACTTTATAACAAACGTCATTATCCTAAACGTGATAATTGACAATACACATTGTGTTCTTGTTTAACGTCTTTATATGACATTAACAATTCTATACTACGAGAACGAGGAGCCCAGTTGGATCTGGCCATGCATGCTACAGGAGCTGTACCTGTCTCAGGTCGTCTCCTATCTACGTCGCGACGGAACTTCAGTTGGGAGGAAGACTCTATTCCCGGGTTTCTAATGCCCTTCAGTTTGAGGAAGACTTCATTCCTCTAGTGGGATTCTATTTCCCACGCCTCTCAGTTCAGGGTTTAACTACGTTATCTCCTGGGGTTTTTATACCCAACCTTTCAATCTTAACGAGGTCACTATACCTCCACTATTTAAGATATTCAGTTATACCTGTCAGTCCCATTGTGTGGACCGACTATCATTAAAGAATTTCAGTTCAGCTAACACGACCTTCTGTGTCTTGTTCTATGTGACATTATTGTCCTTGTATGGATACTTGTTATTATCAGACTATGCTTGTTTACAGCTTTATAAAAATGAACTGCATGTGTTCGACAAAGTAGTTGGTGTGGCCCGGTAGACGATGGGCTGCACGTTTTCCATACCAGCATTGTTTGCTGAGCCCCTTTGGGGGCACCCCCATTTTTCAGGTACCTGAAGTTGAGAAGAACCACACCGAGTGTAGGTGGGGTAGATTCAAGCTATGGGAGTCTTCTTCTAGACATTTATTTTACTTAAGTATTTTACATTAGAGTTTGATTCCTAGTATCTCGAATTGTATTCGTATTCAGACCGTGACTTTTGGAGATTGTATTTGGAGTTAGCCTTGTTGGTCACAAGGGTGGCCAACGGCATTGTAATACCGCCCGGTTGTTGTAATTATTTCCGCTGCAGTTGTATTTTATTTGGGAGTGATCGCCGTTCAGTTTATTGGATTTCGGGTTGGGGTGTTACACAAAGCATCCCTCCTTCTGCACGTAATCTCTACAATAGAGTCAGCATGATAGCACTCCGGAAATCTCAAAGGTATCAGTTTCCAACTCTCCTATGATGGATTATAGCAGGTAACATAATTCCAACTAGTTCATATTTTTCCTGTTTTACCTGTAAGCTGGTAGGAATGACTGGCCCCATTCCGTATTAGAGCCGAGGGCTCAGTCCCCCATAGAACCGGTCGACCAAAACCTGGTCCGAGTACCCTAGCCCTGGTAGCAGTCGGAGTAGGGAAGTGAATTTTGTATAGTATTCATCCACTGTCATCTTTCTAGTTTTTTCTAGCGCGTCGAACTCCCTGGTCTTCACCATCCTGGTATGGGCCGGGTAGTACTTGGCCCTTAGAAGAGCGGTGTAGGTTCCCTATGAAAACGCTGGATCGGCCATATGGTCGGCCTTTACCATGTTCCACCAATCTCTTGTTGCGTCCTTTAAGTAGAAGGCAGTTAGTCTCACCTTGTCCCCAGCTGGGACGGCGAGTGTCTCAAAAGCTGTTTCCATCTCCGTGATGTAAGTCTCCAAGTGTAGAGGATCAGACTGTCCTTTGAATACAACTGGCCTGAGATCGGCCAAGCTCTTCACCCAGTCTTTTTCTCTGGGTGGTGGTCGTGGAGGTTGCTGCTGCTGCTGCGCAATTCCCGCCTGTGCAAATGCAAGTGCTATCAAAGTAGCGATATCAGTCAGCCTGACGGGTGACTCTTCTGCAGCCTGACTACGATGTCCACCTCTTCCAGACATCTGCAGAATGTTGATGTATATTAGATACTGTGGCTACAGTATTGGTCTTGGATAGTGGTCTAAGTAAAACTAACTTAAACTCTTTTCTATACTATCACTCAACCCGTAACCCAAGGCTTTAGAAATCCAAAATTTCGGTGTATTCTTGTATCCAGAGCGTAACTACGCTCTGATACTACTTTTTGTAACACCCCAACCCGAAATCCAACAACCTGAACGATGATTGCTCCCAATAAAACTTAAACTGCGGCGGAATAAATTACAACAACCGGGTGGTATTACAACGCCGTTAGCCACCCATGTGACTAACAAGGCTAACTCCAAATATAACTTACAAATGTCACGATCTGAATACGAATACAATCCCGAGATATTAGGTTCCAGAATTTAAGGTACAATAATCAAGTAAAAACTCCTAAGACAAATAGCTGGAAATAAACTCCCATAGCTTGATCTACCCCACCTACGCTCGGTCGGGTATTCTCTTCAACTTCAGGTACCTGAAAAGTGGGGGGTGCCCCGAAGGGCTCAGCAAACAACTATGTTGGTATGAAGACCTTGCAGGCTGTAAGCTAGCAGGCCACACAAACTATTTTGTCGAATACATGCAGTTCATTTTTATTTTGAAGCTGTAAACAAGCATCATACAATAATCATAACAAGTATCAACACAAGGACAATAATGTCACATAGAACAAGACTTCATAGGGTCAAGTTAGATGTTCTGTAATTGCTTGATAGTAGTCAGATCCTCACAATGGGACTAACATATATATAAGAGTACATTAATACAGAGGAGGTATAGTGACCTCGTTAAACTCTATCTTCATAGAGTAAATTGGTCGGGTATGATAAACCCTTAGACGAGATGGGACTCTCGAATAAGTAGGTGGGTAATAATTCCCTCAGAAGATAACGTAGTTAACTCTTGTTGAAATACCCCGAACTTAAATATAGTGATTATGATTATTCTAATCCGTGTCTAAGAGCCTAATAATGCTTAAGTAATATTGGTAAGGAAAAATAAATCCAAAAGAAATAAAGAAACGCTTAAAAAGCGAAAAACGCTAAATAAGCATTAAATAACCGTATGAGGTATGAGACCTCGGTTAGAGTATTATATGGATTCCTAAGGCTTAATAAGGCCTAAATAAAATATGGGAACAACTCCCGAAGAAAACAGATCCAAATAATGTATTAAAACGCTAATAGAGCTTTAGCGCACGTTTTTTGAGTAAACCCGAAAACGTGATTTTGAGTGGTCAAACGAACCCGTAAAAATTATAAATCACTAAATAACGATAATTAAGCATTAATGGAGGCTTAATAACCAATAAAATTAAAGAAACGAGAAAATTCAGGAAAACGGACCCGGTTAGTGAATAGTACCAAAACCGGGTAAAATAATGAGCGTTTTCTGTAAAAGACGAAAAACGCTCCAACTGGTAGTAATGTGAGGGGCCGGTTTTAATGGGTTAAATAACCCCCTCTCTCACACACATAACTAGCTAAATTAATATAGAGTCAAAAAGAAAAAAGGTGGGAAAGTAAAAAGCACTCACACTCTCTCTCTCCTCTCATTTCTCTCTTCTCTCTCCCATTTCTTTCTTCCCCACCGTACTCTCTCTCTTCCTCCTCCCTTCTTCCTGCGATTTTGAGCTCCCCTCTACAACAATGGTAGCCCTCTCTTCTTCTCAATGCTCTACCTCCATGTTGCTCCAAATGTAAAAATAATTACATATTCTTACTCCCCTCATCATTCTCTACACTTCTCCCTTTTCAAAATCCTAAAATGAGGAAGTTCATTTCCATGGGTTTTCCCCATTCAAAGAGAAAATAGCATCAATGGGTAGCTTGGAGTCTCCTCTCTCCATTAAGGTAAAAATCTCCATGAAAACCTCAAGTTTTCTTCATCTTTTTTTGTAGCCGATTTTTTCCCATTGTAATGCCCCATTTTTCTCTCTATTTTGAGCATAAATTCAACATAGCAATGGTGGTGGAATCACCTTCTTGAACCAAGGGCTAAAACCCCTCCTAAAACACTCCAATGGTAAACCCTAGAAATCTTGTTTTAAGCATTTCAATGAACTAGCATAAATCTAAGGGTTAGTTTGTTAATTGCACTTGTTTTGTGTGCTTTGGGTGATGGGAATGGAGTTTGGCAACTCCATTCCCCCATATGGTCGATTTGTGCAAGAAAGAGAGAAGAATGAGAAATGGAAAAGAAAGAAGGAATTAAGAGCATAAGTAGAGCCCCTTTCTTAATGCTAAATTTTAATGCTTAGAGTTAAGAAATGGGTGAACTAATTAAGACCCAAGTTTTAATAGTTGTATTGTGGAAATTTGAGTATTTGTGATCAAGTATGTGGATTGTAGGCCTTAGAGCCAAATAAATCGTGTATGTGTATTGGTATGGTTATTTGAGGAAGTATTGGTGGAGTATTGATGTATTGATGTTGTCTTGATTTCTGGTAGGACCCTTGTAAGTGTGGCTAGATTAGGATGAATTTGGTGAGAGAGTATGTATGTGGAGAATTGAATTGTAGATTAACTATGGTAAAATTTTGGTAGAACTGTGCATTTATGGATACTTGGTGAATGGATAACCAAGGTGTGTATTGGATTGAGTAAGGATGTTTAGTAACAAGAGAGTAGTTATAGTGTAAATGAAAGGGGTAAATCTTAGCAAGTGTTGGATTGCATGGAGAAACTAGGAAAAATAGAGTACAAGATTTAGTGAAATGATGTTGGACTGGGTATAGATATGTATTTGCTTGGAATGTATTTGGGATGATAGGGTGCATTGGTAGAGGAAGTGTAGGATGGTGGGAAGTTGGTTTAAAAATCTGTTGCATATGAAAACTATTGTAAGTGTTGAAAGGAAGTGAGGAAATTGTGTAAGTTGATGGATGAATTTAGTAATGGAATTGGTGGATGATTAAGTATTTTAGGAAGCCTAAATGGTACTAAAACATGTGGGATTACATGTAGGAAGATTGGGAAAAATGGGTAAGGAAAGAAGTGAAAAACAAAATCTGTAGGCAAGTTCTGACTTCGACCGACCCAGAGGTTGGGTCGGTCGGTGGGTCGGTCGGAGCATAAATGATGGAACTTAAACCTTCTGGAATGGACCGACCCAGAGGTGTATGGGTCGGTCGGAACATCCTGGGTCGGTCAGGAAGAATTTAAGGAACGGGAAACTTACTGGAATGGACCGATCCAAGGGGTTGGGTCGGTCGGAGGTCGGTCAGCCCTAACTTGCAAAAAAATACATATATAATATAGTAATCATATTGTATATATATATATTAACATATATAAGGGACTTTAGTAATACACCATTAATGTAACGCTAATGGTAAGAAAGTTAGAGTATAAGAACATTAAGTTAAACAGAGGTAACGAGATAACGGGGTAAGTACGGGAGTAGTAGCTATATATGTATTGTAATGCTTAGTATTAATGGAACCATTTGGCATGTGGCCGGAGGTTCGAGAATAAGACTCGAGGAATGAGAGTGAACCAAAGGAACAAGGGAACACCCGGTAAAGTGATTTCCGGAAAAAGGTATGATTTCTTCATGCTCTGTATCCTAACTTGGTTACCCCGATTTGTGTGCTTATTTGATCACCTAAATAAGATAAAAGCATGAATCGGACTTTATTGCACTTATTTGTGCTTGTTATATACTGTTCTTGATATATTTGTCTTGAACATTGGTTTGTATAATTCATGAGACGAATGGATGAGAATGAAATGCAATTGTAATGTGTAGTGTACTTATGTAAGTATTATACCTTGGTATGGATGTGTATGTGTGTATTGTATTATTGTGGTCTGAATGTGATGACTTCTACTAATTCCTAACTACCAAACTTCTAACGTAAGTATTGAGTAAATTGGAATGAGTAGAAGTTCGATATAGTTTCGGCCACGCGTGAGGATGAGGAGACACAAGAGGTTGGATCCGATTCCTGGTTCTTAAACTGGTCCACGGCCCAAACCCCTTAAATGGGTAGCATCCTAGATTAGTGAACCAAGTAAATCCCGGTGGTGGGACAAAGTAGTCCCCGGGCCGGAGGTCCCGACGACTTTACTTGAGTATGTAGTAAGTAAGTAAAGTATGTAAATAATGGTCTTGGCTGGTGTAAGTCATTGACCCCGAGTAAAGAGTAATCTCCACCCGATTAACCCGGGTGGACAAATGGAGCTAACAATCATTGTATATGTATTGCGTATGTGTATTTTGGTAAAGGGAAGTATGTATTGGGCGACTTGTATTGTGTACCTTGTATGTATTGCAGTGTATGAATGTATTCCTTGTGTAATATTTTGGTATTGAGAATGAAGCATGTATGTATGTATGAGCATGTATGTATGTAATTGTAAAATGAATTGCATGTATTCGACCAAGTGGTCGGCGTACCCTCGCTAGCACGCGGGGTATGCGGAAGTCATATGCAGCGAAAGCTGAGCCCCTAGGGGCATCGTTTTTAGTGTGCAGGTACCCGAAGCAGTTATGGTCATAGAAGAGACCGGTGGACATGCCTTGATTATTAGGAATGAAATGTATATTGTAGTAAATGGTATAGGGCTTGTAGCCTTGAATGTAGAAATGTACCAAGGGGTACACATTAAGTATTGGAAGCATGTAGTTGTAAGGAATGGGTGGATGTAGTCTCTTAATGAGTATATATGAAATTGAAGGAGGTATTGTATTTGTATAAGACTCTTAGTAAACTCGGTGTATTATATTGTATTGAACTTATGGAGCATTGTATGAAATGGAGCATTGTAGCATTTGTAGGTAATTGAAGTATGAATTGTAATTGTGTAGTACTCGGATATTCCGGTCCATCAGACCGATGCTGTATGTAGTAGTAGTAGTCTTGTTAGTCACGTGGGTGGCTAACGGCATTGTATCACCCACCGTTGCGTAAGTAAGTATCTGTTGCGGAGGTATGTAAGTACGTTGCGAATGGACGGTAACGACGGTACTAGCGGTAGGGGTGTTACACCTGTACTTAAAATATGTGGGTATCGTACCCTCGAGAGAAATGTAGTCTTTCTCCAACTTCAAAATGTTCCGGTACTAACCCGGTGAGTGGACAAAGAGTGCACCCTAAACTTCCGTCGCGACGTATATTCAAATAGGAGTCGACCTGAGACAGGTACAGCTCCTGTAGCATGCATGGCCAGATCCATCTGGGCTCCTCGCTTCTCGTAGCATACCATTTGAGCATTATAACTTTTGAAAATTACATTTTAGCCCCACAAACTTTCAGCCTTAATAAATTATTCCTTATAATTATAATCTAACCCAAAAATCTTATAACATTTACATAATAACTTATAACCTATAGTTTTAATATTAAATTCTTTTAATTGCCGAAATGTGCACATATATTTTCTTAAATTACAAATCAACCCCAAGTAGTTTCGGCTTTCACCTATAACTTTCCATAATTTATATTCTCACCCCCAAACTTTATAATAGTTACTTAATAGCTTATAAACTATAGTTTAATATTTACTTCTTCTAAATTTCTGGAAGAGTACTTATATTTCACCTAATTATGAATTCGCCCCATACTAAATTCCCTTTTTGCACTTAAACATTTATAAATTACAAAATTGCCCCAAACTTTATAAATTGTTAATTTAGCTCTTGTTTAATTTAACTAAAATTCATAATCTTAATTCCTACCCTTATTTTATATTATATTTATGCCAAGAAAGCATGTTACTCTCGGCTTTCACAATATTTACTCCAAACTCTTCAAAATTTACAATTTAGCCACATAACTTAATAAACTAGCCATTTAAGCACTGGTAAATATTTTTAACTCACCAACCTTTATAATATAAGTTTACTTACATATGTAGCTCATTAAACCTATTTTCCACCAATATAATTCGGCCTTAATTATATGATACCATATAGTTTATAAAAGTTAATTTATAACTCATTATAACTATACATAAATACATATGAGCCATATAACTCATGTAAAAATTATGGTAATGTCTTAGATTGGTTTTAGCTCAAAATGGAGCATATTTTCCCTAGACAATTCGGCATGAACAATTACTTAACATAGATAGTTTTTTGTAATACAAAAATGTGTCTTAAGGTAATAATCTTACCATATATGTTATAAGTTATATTTTTGGTATGTATTACCATATAGGTTCGGTTTTAATTACCTAAGAAGGTGTACATAATTTTTGTATAATTTTTAAGAGCTAAACCAAGCTTAAAACAATAAAGATTGGCTTAGTAAACTTACTCTTAATAAAGGAAGGGTTTAGGAGTTAGATCTTAACAAAGATCTTAAGTAGATTTATAAGTAGTTTTCCAAGGATTTACCTTAGGTTTTTCTTCTTAGATTTTCGGCACTCCTAGGATGAATGGAGAACCAATTTTCCTTCATGAAATTGATGAAGAAAATAGCCTTAGAAGATGTAGAATTTCGGATACATATATAATATGTCTTAAGGATTTTCAAGCATGAAAAATACCTTAAGATGATATTGGATGCTCCTTGGATTAATGTTGATTTAAGACAACTTCCTTCGAGTATAAATGGATGCCGAAATCTTGTATTGATGCTAGGAAGATTTTTGCTTGAAGGCTTGATGAGAAATGTTAGTAAATTAACATAGAAATGAAGATAGATGTTAAACCTTCATTAATGACTTAAGAGCTTTAAAGGAAGAAGATGAAAGGATAAGAGAGAGCTTACCAAAATGGGCTGCAAGGAATGAAGAGAATGAGAAGGCAACCGTATAGTTAAGCTAGGAATGAATGGAATTTGATTTGTTTATTTTGGACACCATCATGTGGCATGTTAGGTCAAGACTTGTTTATTGGTTTGCTTTTGATTTTCAGGCTCCAAAATTCCTTCAATCAATGCCTACTTTCGGCCATGTGAAGAGGAAAGAGCATGTGGCTTAAATCATGGAAACAAAATGACAAGGTAAGGTAGGTAAGGCTGGTTTACTTTTGAATTTTCAATGTTGAATTGTCTTCCTCTTCTTCTTGTTGGTGCACGGAAGTAAGGCTGGTTAGAGGCTGATTTCTTTGACATATAATAGCCTAATATAAACATATACCTAAAGTAGATCTAGATCTAGCTTTTAGTATTTATTTCATGACTTTTGCCAAAGCTAACTCCTCTTGTTTTTGGTGCAGGATTTTGGCAGTGAGGGAGTCAAATTGGCCTAATATTCTCTTGTCATAAAGTCACATTGCATGTGGGAGGATGAGTCATCAAATTCTATGACATTTTATAAGCTTTAAATGTTGATTTTATAGTACATTTTGGGCAGAATTTCGGCCCTATTAGTGCTACTACTTTAGCACTGTCTTTGATTATTAAGATGTTCAATCCATACCCATTTAGATTCCCAATTCGTGGCTCCTCAAAAACTTCAAGGTAATTGTGTAAAACGCGTTTTTAGGGCACCCGAAAGTGCGTTTTTGTGCTCTAAGGACGTTTTGGAAATAAATTGTTCCAACGAGTTCCAAGTGCTTATAAACATTATTTATAGTCAATTATTATATATTAAGGTGTTAAAATGAGTTATATGGGGTTATAGCAACTCATGACACACTTTCCGGGACTTCAGGGACTCCCGGGACCAAAACGGGAGCGTTAAGAATTTCCCCCGAGCACTTTGTGTTTAAATGAAAATGTGGATGGGGATACTTTTATAAATATTTAATAATGGTCAAATAACTATTTGGAGTGAAGAAAACTAAGTTATACCAACTTAGAACGCATTTCCAGGGTTTCCGAGGCTTCTAGTGCTTTAAGGGGTGTGCGTGAGCACTCCCGAGCACTTTGCATTTTTAACTAAATTTGGCCTGGGGAATATGTTTGTATAGTCATATAATGAGGGTATGACCATTTGGTTTGAGTTTTAAAAGGTCATACAAGGTCACCCTTAACGCACGTTTCTAAGGCGTTTTAAGAACGTCCTTGTCGTTAAGATGTTTAGTGTGTATCTTGACTTTTGAATAGGTGTAACGTACGTTGTTACATTTGTTTACATGTGTATATCAATTTATTTTAGCATTTATAAATGCTTGGGCATTCGTAAAATACTTACGTTGCTCGTTAGTATAAATGTTCGTATTGATCTTTCCTTGTTGACGCTCTCTTTATTGAGCATGTTATGTATGGAGTTTAATCCTCGTTAATAAACGTACATGATTGTTTGAACAAGTATGTTAAGACTTTTGTAATATTACGCCTGTTAGCGTTTATGGTGAAACAACTATTTTACTTAATGTTTGCATGCATGTGTTTGCATGCGCATGCGTAATGTTATTTACGTAAACTTTTGCATGCAGGAATGAGCATGCGTACGTGAAATGTTCCATCCTTAGATTAATTGTCATTATCTAATGATTTTAAAGTGTTAATTAGATTTGGGGTATTTCAATCTACCCCCCTTAAAAGGACTTCGCCCCGAAGTCTCATTTCTAGATTCAAAAGGTTGTGGGGGAAACAAGTTCCGTTAAGTATCCATAACTCGATTCAGTTTTAGGGAACAAGTCCCAAGTCTCACTATTCTTAAGTTATAGTGTATATCTATCACAACATGAATACTTCTGGAAGGTCATATATACCTACAATGTATGCAATGTAGTACACATAATCACATATATCCTCAAGTTAGTGCAGCGTAGTACACATCATTTCATATCACTTCAAAATAGTGCAACGTAGTGCACATAATCTCTTCATTGTAGTGTAAAGTAATACACATCAGCAAGTAAGGTACAAGGTGCATTCAAAGACAGTGTTACACAAGAACACATACAGGACAAAGTGTCACAGAAATGCACAACAAATTCATAAACGTGCAACAAATGTGGACACTAAACTCCAAAGAGAAAAAGGCTCTACCCCCCTAAAAAGGGGTACGCCCACGTACCCTAGACTAGAGTGTCTAGTCGGTAAGTAATGAGGGAAACTTTGCTCGCATATCAGCTTCTAGTTCCCATGTGGCCTCCTCAACATCATGGTTTGACCAAAGAACCTTTACGAGGCTCATAGTCTTGTTTCAAGTATCTCGTGTTTTTCTATCTAAGATTAGTTGCGGTGTTTCCACGTACCGCATTGTCGGTTCTAATGATAGTGTCTCTGGTTGTAGGACATGAGAAGGATGAGGCATGTATTTCTTGAGCTGAGACACGTGAAAAACGTTGTGTACTTTGCCCAACTCAGCTGGCAAATCCAGTCGATATGCCACATGGCCCACCCGCTCTGTGATAGCGTAGGGTCCTACAAACTTCGGGCTTAGCTTGCCCTTTTGTCCAAATCTGAATACACCCTTCATTGGGGATACTCGCAGAAATACCTGGTCGCCAACTACGAACTCAAGGTCTCGTCGTCTCTCATCAGCGTACGATTTATGCCTGTCTTGTGCTGCTTTCATATTATTTCTGATTTGCTGCACTTCCGCCTGAACTTGCTCTAAGTACTCAGGCCCAATGATGACGGTCTCACTAGACTCGTCCCAACACAATGGTGTGCGGCATGGTCTGCCATATAATGCTTGGAAAGGTGACATCTGTATAGAGGCGTGGTAACTGTTGTTGTATGCAAACTCAATTAGATGTAACCTATCTATCCAGCTACCCTGGAAATCCAAGGCACATGCTCGTAGCATGTCCTCTAATGTCTGGATAGCCCTCTCTGACTGACCATCCGTCTGAGGATGAAACGTTGTACTAAGCTTCAACTCTGTTCCAAGTGCTTCGCGAGTAGCTAGCCAATATCGAGAAAGGAATCTGGTATCTCGATCCAAAACAATAGTCTTCGGTACTCCATGATGTCTGACAATCTCTTTTTCAAATAATTCTGCCAACCTTGGTACCTTCCAAGTGTCCTTTATTGGTATGAACCTAGCGACTTTGGTCAGTCGGTCGACAATGACCCATATCATATTTAGTCCTCCTCTCGTAGGTGGTAGTCCCACCACGAAATCCATGGAGATATCATAAAACTTCCATTCGGGAACTGGCATAGACTGTACCATGCCCCCTGGTCGTCTATGTTCGAATTTCACTTTCTGACAAGTGAGACATCGAATGACATAGTCTGTCACGTCACTCTTCATACCACTCCACCAGAAATGCCTCTTCAGATCTTTGTACATCTTAGATGCTCCTGGATGGACAGATGTGAAAGAAGTGTGGGACTCTCAAAGAATATACTCTTTTAATTTTGTGTTGTCTCTTGGAATACACAATCCCCTTCAATCTGATCAGCCCATCTTCGTGTAGCTGGAATTCATACTTTCCTCGAATGTACCGTCAGACAACTTCTGACTGATCTTATCATTCGCTGATCATTCTGCTGTGCGCTACGTATGTCGTCTATAAGACTCGAGCTAGCCACAATGGCATTTAAGGAATGTGCTCGTCGACTCAATGCGTCTGCTACGACATTAGCTTTTCCTTCTTTGTACTGCATGTCGATGTCGTAATCCTTGAGAAATTCGACCCATCTACGTTGTCTCATGTTTAACTCCTTCTGAGTAAATACATATTTCAAGCTTTTATGATCCGAGTATACGGTCATCTGGACACCATACAGTTAGTGGCTCCAGATCTTCAATGCAAATACAATTGCTCCAAGTTCTAAGTCATGTGTGGGGTAGTTCTCCTCATGCTTCTTCAGTTGTCGGGAAGCGTAGGCGACTACCTTCCCATTTTGCATGAGTACGCACCCTAATCCCCTGCCTGATGCATCACAGTAAACTTCATAACCTTCTGTGCCTTCAGGTATAGTCAAAACTGGTGCTGAGGTCAAAGCATCCTTCAAACACTGGAATGAGGTTTCACATTCTTCAGTCCATGTGAATGGCGTGTCCTTTTTCATTAAACTTGTCATCGGTTTTGCTATTCTGGAGAAGTCTTTGACGAACCTTCTGTAGTAGCCTGCTAACCCAAGGAAACTCCTGATATCAGTCACTGTCCTAGGTCTGGGCCATGTGCGAACTGCTTCTATTTTTGCTGGATCCACCGTGATCCCAGCGTCCGAGATGACATGACCGAGAAAGGAAACTCGATCTAGCCAAAACTCACATTTGGAGAACTTAGCATAAAGCTGGTTCTCCCTTAGGATTTCGAGTACACGTCGGAGGTGACTCTCATGTTCTTCCTTAGACTTTGAATAAATCAGTATATCATCAATGAATACGACTACGGTCTTGTCCAGTTGTTCCCTGAATAATCTGTTCATTAAGTCCATGAAGACTGCTGGTGCGTTTGACAAACCGAATGACATCATTGTAAATTCATAGTGGCCATAACGCGTTCGGAATGCTGTCTTTTCCCTGTCTTGGTCCCTGATGGGTATCTGATGGTATCCTGATCTCAGATCAATCTTTGAAAACACCTTTGCTCCTCTTAACTGGTCGAACAAATCGTCGATTCGTGGCAGTGGGTATTTGTTCTTTACTGACACTGCATTAAGCTCTCTATAATCGATGCATAACCGAAGGCTTCCATCCTTCTTCTTCATGAAAAGAACTGGTGTTCCCCAAGGTGATACACTAGGTCTTATGTATCCCTTGTCTAACAGATCCTTCAACTGTTCTTTCAGCTCAGCCATTTCTGCTGGTGCCATATGGTACGGTGCCTTAGCTATGGGACCGGTACCTGGTAGTAATTCGATGGAGAATTCTACCTCTCTGGCTGTCGGTAAGCCTGGAAGTTCCTTTGGAAAAACATCCGGAAATTCCGACACCACTAGCATATCTGGATCAAAGTCTGGGTCGTGCTCTATATCTTGAACATAGCATAGATATAATTCCTTATGCTTCCTGACCTCCTTGTAGATGGACATAGCAGATATCACTTTTATCGATGGTGCTCTAGGGCTCTGGCGGTAAGACACTATCACTCCTTATGGGCTCTTGAGTAACAGTCGGCGTTCTGCACAAAGGATGCGGCCTCTGTGCCGCTCCAACCAACTCATTCCAACTATGACGTCGAATCCTAGACCTTTGAATTCAATTAGGTCAATGGGAAATTCTTCCTCCTTAATACGGATAGTGGCTCCTCTATAAAAACGAGTGCATCTGACCATCTCCTTAGATGGGAGTGCCACCTTGAAATCAGGTAACTCTACAGCGTCTAGGCCCAATTTCCCCGCAAGCGTAGGCGAAACGAAAGTATGTGAGGCTCTGGAGTCGAACAGTACTGATGCAACCACTTTGTTGACAGGAAAAGTACCAGTGAGGATCGTGCCGCCCTTGCTGGCCTCCTCCTCAGTAAGTATACTTAAGGCACCCTCCGTCTCCTTGGCACAACCTAACAACAGATTCTGGGTAAGTACTTGACATATGATGGAGGTCGAAAGACTTTCACATTACATAACAATAATGCTTCATTGATGAGATGATCTTCTTTCACGTGTCTAAAAGAC
Source organism: Limonium bicolor (assembly GCA_023374045.1). Lineage (NCBI taxonomy): Eukaryota > Viridiplantae > Streptophyta > Magnoliopsida > Caryophyllales > Plumbaginaceae > Limonium > Limonium bicolor. Next base: position 248,537,010 of record CM041780.1, on the reverse strand, counting down.
GTTTACAATGCTAGTATATTCTAAAGGTCAAACATAATCGCCCTGGTTTCATGTGGGTGATATTTATCACTGTCAAAGGTACTGTATTTATCTTAATCCTCTTAATTCCATGGTATAGCATCCTTGACTTTCCACCCATTAACAGAACATCTTCTGACTTCAATATGATTTTCTTCGCAAGGTCCACACGCTTCTGCTCTCCATATAAGAATTTTGCGTCATCTCCAATTGACAGAGACACCACCGGTATCCCTTGATCGAGGGACTCTTGTGTCTCGTCCTTATCCTGGTGCAGTCCTAAGCGGCCTCCTTCTTCATAGAAGTTGATGATACATAGATCAGCCCTTAGATTAGGAACCGGATCTACTTCTAGTTGCTGTGAAGTATTATCTGCTTGTTCTATGATTTGTAAAAATTCTTCTAGAATTTTTGGTACTCGTACTCCGTCTTCAGTTCTCGTCTATTGGTAGGTCTTGGTGTAAGGATTTCAGTCCTAACCTAAGCACATTCTCTTCAGCTTCATCTTTGATCCTCCTTGAAACTCGGGAGTATAGAACCCTCTTGGCCCTGCTCCCAGTTCTTGACATCTTCTGATGATTGCGATTTGAGTTTCCGGCGTTAGGTATCCTTTGAGTAGTATTAGTCCTGGTTGGATAACCTTACTTTGTTCGTTTGCTGGTTCATGTGTTTTGACGATGTTTTCTTCCAGGGAGGGCGGTGAGGGGATAGGAAAACATATATTATAACTTCATACGTGGTTTAAAATCCTACTTGTGAGTCTTACTAGCTAGTTCCTTTCTACTCAATTAGGTACTTAAGGCATGCAAGCACTCATTCACAACATCCATTGCTCAATGACATGATTGTATGAGCTTAGAAGTACCTGGGTTGGTAGAAGTGCCAGCTTCATCTAAGCGATCCATGACGTGCAGGGCGGGTCCCGATGTTGGGCCCTTACCCTTAGCTCCCTGAGCCGTGGTAGCTTGGTTTGTCAGTGGAGGGCGTGTATCGCCAGACCCACTCTTGTGGCCGGTGTTCACCTTCGCTCCCGGGCGATAGTTCTAGATTTCTGGGTTTCGAATGCACTCAAAGGCAAGATGTCCCCATAACTGACAGTGGCGGGATTGGACTTTCTCCCCTAGGCAGTCCACATCGGGGTGATCCTTCCCACATTGTCTGCAGTTGAAATGGCGCACAAACTTTTGGCCCGTGTTCGAGCCATATCCAGAACATAACAATATCGAGGTCAATTATATATTCCAATGGTACTGAAGTAATCATATTAATTTCAAATTTAGCAGCTTGGATGAAGTGCCCTACCCTTAGGTGGGTAGGATTTCAGTGGCTTTGCTGCTCCTCCATGGGGTGCTAGCTGGAGGTTCCTCTGCCCTTGGTTGGACCTCTGGCCTTTCTGGAAGGGCTTGCTCCTTTTATTGAAGCTTCCTTGCTTGGCATCATCATTGCAGGCCCATTCTTCCTTTTCTGGGAGCTCAAAGCATCCCTCCTTCCCCACGTAATCTCTACAACAGAGGCAACATGATAGCACTCCTGAAATCTCAAAGGTATCAGTTTCCAACTCTCCTATGATGGATTATAGCAGGTAACATAATTCCAACTAGTTCATATTTTTCCTGTTTAACCTGTAAGCTGGTAGGAATGACTGGCCCCATTCCGTATTGGAGCCGAGGGCTCAGTCCCCCATAGAACTGGTCGACCAAAATCTGGTCCGAGTACCCTAGCCCTGGTAGCAGTCGGAGTAAGGAAGTGAATTTTGTATAGTATTCATCCACTGTCATCTTTCCAGTTTGTTCTAGCGCGTCGAACTCCCTGGTCTTCACCATCCTGGTGTGGGCCAAGTAGTACTTGGCCCTAAGAAGAGCGGTGTAGCCTCCCCATGAAAACGCTGGATCGGCCATATGGTCGGCCTTTACCATGTTCCACCAATCTCTTGTTGTGTCCTTTAAGTAAAAGGCAGCGAGTCTCACGTTGTCCCCAGCTGGGACGGCGAGTGTCTCAAAAGCTGTTTCTATCTCCGTGATGTAAGTCTCCAAGTGTATAGGATCAGACTGTCCTTTGAATACAACTGGCCTGAGATCGGCCAAGCTTTTCACCCAGTCTTTTTCTATGGGTGGTGGTGGTGGAGGTTGCTGCTGCTCCGCAATTCCCGCCTGTGCAAATGCTTGTGCTATCAAAGTAGTGATATCAGTTAGCCTGACTGGTGACTCTTCTACAGCCTGACTGTGACGTCCACCTCTTCCTGACATCTGCAGAATGTTGATGTATATTAGATACTGTGGTTACAGTCTTGGTCTTGGATTGTAGTCTAAGTAAAACTAACTTAAACTCCTTTCTATACTATCACTCAACCCGTAACCCAAGGCTTTAGAAATCCTAAATCTCGGTGTATTCTTGTATCCAGAGCGTAACTACGCTCTGATACCACTTTCTGTAACACCCCAACCCAAAATCCAACAACCTGAACGATGATCGCTCCCAATAAAACTTAAACTGTAGCGGAATAAATTATAACAACCGGGCGGTATTACAACGCCGTTAGCCACCCATGTGACTAACAAGGCTAACTCCAAATACAACTTACAAATGTTACGGTCTGAATACGAATACAATCCCGAGATATTAGGTTCCAGACTTTAAGGTACAATAATCAAGTAAAAACTCCTAAGACAAATAGTTGGAAATAAACTCTCATAGCTTGATCTACCCAACCTACGCTCGGTCGGGTATTCTCTTCAACTTCAGGTACCTGAAAAGTGGGGGGTGGCCCGAAGGGCTCAGAATACAACTATGCTGGTTTGAAGACCTGGCAGGCTGTAAGCTAGCAGGCCACACAAACTATTTTGTCAAATACATGCAGTTCATTTTTATTTTAAAGCTGTAAACAAGCATCATACAATAATCATAACAAGTATCCACACAAGGACCATAATGTCACACAGAACAAGACTTCAGAGGGTCAAGTTATATGTTCTGTAAGTGCTTGATAGTAGTTAGATCCTCACAATGGGACTAACATATATATAAGAGTACATTAATACAGAGGAGGTATAGTGACCTCGTTAAACTCTATCTTCATAGAGTAAATTGGTCGGGTATGATAAACCCTTAGACGAGATGGGACTCTCGTATAAGTAGGTGGGTAATAATTCCCTCAGAAGATAACGTAGTTAACTCTTGTACTTGTGGGTATCGTACCCTCGAGAGAAATGTAGTCTTTCTCCCAACTTCAAAATGTTCCGGTACTAACCCGGTGAGTGGACAAAGAGTGCACCCAAAACTTCCGTCGCGACGTATATTCAAATAGGAGTCGACCTGAGATGGGTACAGCTCTTGTAGCATGCATGGCCAGATCCATCTGAGCTCCTCGCTTCTCGTAGCATAGAATTGCTAGGTGTCACACAAGGACGTTAAACAAGAACACAATGTGTAATGTCAGTTATCACGATTAGGATAACGTTTGTTATAAAAGGAAGTTAGTGAGAAACTTGAGTACAAGTTCTCGGTATAATAATACGTAGGTATTTAGTCCACTGGTAATGTAGTGTTGTATGCGTGGTACATACTTGTTACAGTTAGTATCGTTCACGCACATAAGATAACACAACAGTGCACAAGAGTAGTACAACAATTTACAAACAATTATCTTGGTCGTTAATTCACACAACAGATAGCACACAAGCCAGTGTAATCCAGTAGCAAACAGGCTGCAAGAATCCCATACCGTTCACCGTAGGTTGCAAGTGAATATTTCCTGGTCAACGTCTGGTCAAGTATAGTCCTAGAATAGGATTAACTGAGAGGGTTAATTTATGTTACTCTCGTACAATAATTTTGTTGGATCATGAAATGATTTCGTATTCGTTATTTCATGTGAGGTTTATTTTTTTATGCTTAGATAGTTTCTTTAACCTCTTAACCTTTTTCAAGTTTAAGGTATTTATATATTTCCAAATCATATAGTCTTAATTTATAAAACTTATATGGTGTGGCAATTTCTTTTAATTACCTTATGATTTAATGTATAACTTATTATGTTATTCCCTTTGATTTATTTTTTAAATCCTTTAATGTATATATATATATATTCACGTACTATTTATGTTACATGTTTATAATTGTCTAAATGACACAACAACTTTATAATCTCCCAATTATATTTATATATCACGCATGGATATAATATTCCAATATTTTTTATTATTCTCCACTTAACCACAAATAATATTTATTGGTTACAATTAAATTCCTTATAACTATATAATCCATAGTTTTAATTCCATAATCCCTTTAATCAAAATTCTTTTTCTAATTCCTCCAAATATCCACATAGGACCTATAATTATTTAAATTCAATTACTTACCCCTATATTTTCGGTTATTTACAAAACAACCACAATAATTCATAAACTTTACATTTTAACTCTAATCTCATTATATTATATAGTTTTAATTCCTTATTTAATTAATCTATAAAACCACCACTAATATTTCGGTATTTACCATTTGAGCATTATAACTTTTGAAAATTATATTTTAGCCCCACAAACTTTTGGCCGAAAATAAATTATTCCTTATAATTAAAATCTAACCCAAAAATCTTATAACATTTACATAATAACTTATAACCTATAGTTTTAATATTAAATTCCTTTAATTGTCGAAATATGCACATATATTGTCTTAAATTACAAATCAACCCCAAGTAGTTTCGGCTTTCACCTATAACTTTCCATAATTTATATTCTCACCCCAAAAACTTTATAATAGTTACTTAATAGCTTATAAACTATAGTTTAATATTTAATTGTTCTAAATTTCTGGAAGAGTACTTATATTTCACCTAATTATGAATTCGCCCCATACTAAATTCCCTTTATGCACTTAAACATTTATAAATTAAAATGCCCCAAACTTTATAAATTGTTAATTTAGCACTTGTTTAATTTAACTAAAATTCATAATCTTAATTCCTACCCTTATGTTATATTATATTGATGCCAAGAAAGCATGTTACTCTCGGCTTTCACAATATTTACTCCAAACTCTTCAAAATTTAAAATTTAGCCACATAACTTAATAAACTAGCCATTTAAGCACTAGTAAATATTTTTAACTCACCAACCTTTATAATATAAGTTTATTTACATATGTAGCTCATTTAAACCTATTTTCCACCAATATAATTCGGCCTTAATTATATGATACATATAGTTTATAAAAGTTAATTTATAACTCATTATAACTATACATAAATACATATGAGCCATATAACTCATGTAAAAATTATTGTAATGTCTTAGATTTAATTCTAGCTCAAAATAAAGCATATTTTCCCCAGACAATTCGGCATGAACAATTATTTAACATATATAGTTTTTTGTAATACAAAAATATGTCTTAAGGTAATAATCTTACCATATATGTTATAAGTTATATTTTTGGTATGTATTACCATATAGTTTCGGTTTTAATTACCTAAGAAGGTGTACATAATTTTTGTACAATTTTTAAGAGCTTAACCAAGCTTAAAACAATAAAGATTGGCTTAGTAAACTTACTCTGAATAAAGGATGATTAAGTACTTGAACTCCTCTAGAATTTCCCAAGCTTCCTTCAATGGAAATTGATGTTCCATCTTCGGTTCTTATGCATGAAAGGAAGGGTTTAGGAGTTAGATCTTAACAAATATCTTAAGTAGATTATAAGTAGTTTTCCAAGGATTTACCTTAGGTTTTTCTTCTTAGATATTCGGCACTCCTAGGATGAATGGAGAACCAATTTTCCTCCATGAAATTGATGAAGAAAATAGCCTTAGAAGATGTAGAATTTCGGATACATATATAATATGTCTTAAGGATTTTCAAGCATGAAAAATACCTTAAGATGATCTTGGATGCTCCTTGGATTAATGTTGATTTAAGACAACTTCCTTGGAGTATAAATGGATGCCGAAATCTTGTATTGATGCTAGGAAGATTTTTGCTTCAAGGCTTGATGAGAAATGCTAGTAAATTAACATAAAAATGAAGATAGAAGTTAAACCTTCATTAATGGACTTAAGAGCTTCAGAAGAAGATGAAAGAAAGAGAGAGCTTACCAAAATCGGCTGCAAGGAAAAAAAATGAGAAGGCAACCGTATAGTTAAGCTAGGAATGAATGGAATTTGATTTGTTTATTTTGGACACCATCTTGTGGCATATTAGGTCAAGACTTGTTTATTGATTTACTTTTGATTTTCAGGCTCCAAAATTTTTTCAATCAATGCCTACTTTCAGCCATGTGAAGATAAAAGAGCATGTGGCTTAAATCATGGAAACAAAATGACAAGGTAAGGTTGGTTTGCTTTTGAATTTTCAATGTTGAATTGTCTTCCTCTCATTCTTGTTGGTACACGGCAGTAAGGCTGGTTAGAGGCTGATTTCTTTGACATATAATAGCCTAATATAAACATATACCTAAAGTAGATCTAGATCTAGCTTTTAGTATTAATTTCATGACTTTTGCCAAAGCTAACTCCTCTTGTTTTTGGTGCAGGATTTTGGCAGTGAGGGAGTAAAATTGGCCTAATATTCTCTTTTCATAAAGTCACATGGCATGTGGGAGGATGAGTCGTCAAATTCTATGACATTTTATAAGCTTTAAATGTTGATTTTATAGTACATTTTGGGTAGAATTTCGGCCCTATTAGTGCTACTAGTTTAGCACTGTATTTGATTGATTAAGATGTTCAATCCATACCCATTTAAGATTCATAATTCGTGGCTCCTCAAAAACTTCAAGGTAATTGTGTAAAACACGTTTTTACGGCACCCGAAAGTGCGTTTTTGTGCTCTAAGGACGTTTTGGAAAATAAATTGTTCCAATGAGTTCCAAGTGTTTATAAACATCATTTATAGTCAATTATGATATATTAAGGTGTTACAATGAGTTATATGGGGTTATATCAACTCATGACACACTTTCTGGGACTTCCGGGACTCTCGGGACCAAAACAGGAGCGTTAAGAATTTCCCCCGAGCACTTTGTGTTTAAATGAAAAAGTGGCATGGGGATCCTTTTATAAATATGTAATAATGGTCAAAAAACCATTTGGAGTGAAGAAAACTAAGTTATACCAACTTAGAACGCATTTCCAGGGTTTCTGAGGCTTCTCGTGCTTTAAGGGGCGTGCGTGAGCACTCCCGAGCAATTTGTGTTTTTAACTAAATTTTTCCTGGGGAATATGTTTGTATAGTCATATAATGAGGGCATGACCATTTGGTTTGAGTTTTAAAAGGTCATACAAGGTCACGCTTAACGCACGTTTCAAAGGTGTTTTAAGAACGTCCTTGTCGTTAAGATGTTTAGTGCGTATCTTGACTTTTGAATAGGTGTAACGTACGTTGTTACATTTGTTTACATGTGTATATCAATTTATTTTAGCATTTATAAATGCTTGGGCATTCGTAAAATACTTACGTTGCTCGTTAGTATAAATGTTCGTATTGATCTTTCCTTGTTGACGCTCTCTTTATTGAGCATGTTATGTATGGAGTTTAATCCTCGTTAATAAACGTACATGAGGGCTTGTACGAGTATGTTAAGACGTTTGTAATATTACGCCTGTTAGCGTTTATGGTGAAACGACTATTTTACGTAAAGTTTGCATGCATATGTTTGCATGCATATGTTTGCATGTGCACGCGTAATGTTATATACGTAAACTTTTGCATGCAGGAATGAGCATGCGTACGTGAAATGTTCCATCCTTAGATTAATTTTCATTATCTAATGGTTTTAAAGTGTTAATTAGATTTGGGGTATTTCAGTTGTTGACAACCTTACCCCATGTTCAGTCATCATAACAATTTGTATTATACTATAGAATTAGTATCATATAGACATTAACTACTTTTATACATCTTAAATAAATGTTAAACGAATACTCACATGTTACCGGTCTGAAGAAGGTCAAGAAACAGTACCCGAAGAAGATCAAAACTAACCACCAGTAGAATTCAATGACCACTGTAAAATGCAAAAGGATTAACATGTTATATATACTATCAAACTCAATAAAAATATAATAATTTTTTCAATTAATATGATAAATTATAATCTACCTCTAGTGATAAGGTATCATAACATATTTCTTCCCAACATCACGCAGTTAGTGAGCACATGCTTCAAGTAGTCCTTCCACAGTTGTAAGTCACTCTTTAAAGTACTGAATGATCCACTTTCAAGACACAAGAATGCATATTGGGTAAGATCAAATTATTGCATTTTTATCGTGTAAAAATATGTTCATAAATTAAGTGGCTTGGTAATTAACAATAATTATACATCAATTTGTAATTTATAGTTAAACAGAGTTAATTACTTATAGAATGCATGAGTGTAGCTCTAAGGTACCAACCAATCACCGCTTATGATCTCAACCACATCTCCCACGTACAATTCAACTTCTATGTCATATTGGTAGTAAAGAAGGTCTTTACCGAGAGACATTACAGTTGAATCTTTACCCTGTGGAAAGTCTCGTACGGCTTCGTTCGGCGCACGCATTTGTGTGGCATAAATTGGGCTGTTTTTGGAGTGGTCCCACGTGGGTCCCACGTGGGTCCTACATTCTACTCCAATAATATACTGCCACATATAAAACAACCACAAAACAGCCAGACCAAAACAACCACAAAAGGACGCGCCGAACGCAGCCGTAGTATGTCGTGCAAAGATCTCATGTTTGGCCCCAACATTGGCAACATGTAGTGATCCACCACGTTTGGACTCTGGACAACGTTGGTGGATGACTTGTATCCTAAAAATTTTCTGAAACACTTTGCTTTTTTTCCCTCTAAAGACAAATTTTCTTTTTTATCGCCTATTCAAAATCAATTTCAGCAGTCATAAATTGATCGTTCTTGATATTTACTAAGAACAAATATTAATCAGAATTGTATTTGTTAGTACTTAACACACCTATACACACTTCTGAATCAAACAAACAGGTCATTAGACAATGCTATCTTTCACAGAACGAACCGAAGTGTACTCAGGCTGAGGTACCAAAAGTGGAAGATCGGGACACTTATAGTTAGGGTCATCGATGAATACTCTCCCATGATAAGGCTCAATCAGCGTCCTGTGAGTCTAATCATTTGGGCTTGAGGAGTATACTCTACCCTTGTAACACCCCCGAATAAACATCCAATAGTACGAACAAGCTCATAGCCATATTACAAGATAACTATGCAGCGGATTCTCAACATCATCCGGATGCTACAGATGCCAACCACCCACGGGGTTGACAGACCACATTACCAACACCAAGTTACGGTCTGCATGACTGGAAACAGCCCTCAACCAAAACTCATATACAATACAAGATACAATTCCAAATACCGAGTGTCTACAACATAATTACTAAATCATAAACCATCAAGTACAACCCGGGTTTTGTAACAACCCATACATTAAACATACTATTCCAAACTCAAAAGTTATGCCCAGATAGACTACCCCCATGTTAGCCATCCCGCCTACGCTCCGTTATCATCCAGCTCAATACCGGAAAAAATTGGGTTGTAAAGGACTCAGCAAACTACGCTGAGTATGAATATGTGTAGCCCATATGTTGCCGGGCTACATGACTACTTGGTCGTATATTATTAGGTCCGGTTACATGCTATAATAAAGCAGTAAAGCACACCACACTTCCTCATGATAACATACACACTTAAAGGCAGCATAGCACTATCAACAAACAACCAAGCACAACTTGCAAGTAGCATTGCAACGTCAAACACGCAACCCAGCACAATAAGCTGCTAATGTAGCAACAACAATCAAGTAATTAATAGGACGTGTGCGTAGGTATATTATACCGTTGATCCTCACTATGGGATCATTCAAGAGATTACGTATTGTTTTCTTGTTCTCGTTACACAAGTTTACCTTCCTTCTCTTGCACCGAGTCAGGGGATATAGGTTAGATCCCGAGACTTTATTATGTAGGTGCTATTCATTCCTTGTTTCTTAAAGGATCACATTTGTGAATTTTTCTTATTTGCTTGGTCTCATTACACAAGTTTTCCTTTATTCTCTGGCACCGAGTCAGGGATATAGATTAGATCCCCAGACTCTATTATGTAGGTGCTAATCATTCTCTGTTTCTTTAAGGGTTATTTGTGAATTCTCTCATCACCGCACGTTGGAGGAGTTCTCCTCCATAGCAAATTCCTCCATTCCCGGCGTCATACGTCGAGAAAGCTGAGTCACCTCTAGACTCCAGGATAATGCTCCACCAATTGTCAATCCCCCATTCCCGACGCCAAGGGTCGAGAAAGCGAGGTCACCTCTAGACCTCGGGATGTGCTGAAAAAGTGGGGTCACCCAGGGACCCCAGAATATGTTCCACCATAGACGGTCGAAGAGTCTGATGCAGATACCAACTCCCGAGCATCCATACCGTGCGGCCCAAGATGTTGTCTTCCCGGGTTATCCTCATGTTCCACCAGCTGGTATTTTTCTTTTCATTATCATTATAATCTCGACACCATAGTGGGTGTCATTAGAGGTCCTCTATAGTTAAAGAGGAGTTTTCCCTTTATGTAGTTCCTTTGTTTACATAGTTCGTTGTGTTTCGTCTCAAAGTTCCATAAGCGAGAAAGGGACTAAACTACTGTATGCGCGCAAGTAATATGCAACAATGATATAACAAGAATATAAGCAAGTCACAGCAAGCAATCTAATTTCATGTTTTAGTCTTATGGTCATTGTCAAACAAAGCACACAACACACAAGCCGTGTAACACGGCAACATACGGACCACACATATCCATACCTTATTCAGAAGGAAAGGTTGTCTCACAAACGGGGTCCCGGTTGGCGGTCATTACGGCCCTAACATTAATCAACACAACTTGTCAGTTCATGATTTCATGTGGCGACACTTTTGTAGTTGATCTCATTTATACCGGGTGTTATTCCCTAGGTGAGTCGTTGAATGTACAGTTTATTCTAAACCTTAGAACTTCCAAAGTATTCACCTTAGATTATTATTTAACTCCTAGGATGTTTACATCGTCGTTGTATGAGTTAACTAAGTACTCCCTCTAGCTATTGTTCTAGAGTATTTTTAAACACTAATATGTAACAAGTTTGTCTAAGGTGGATTTAACTTGCCTAGAGTGTATTCCCTTCTTAGCTAAATAGGCTAGTAATGTTTTAAGCCTATAGTAATATAATCTTTAGAATACTCCTAAATGCCATTTATACCGAAGTTCCCAAGGATATAAAACCGCAACATAATTTCGGTACTTAATCTTACTTAACCTCTCTTTTAGTATATCAACCCATGTTTACTATGCCCAAACGTTTCATCACACACAACCAGGTGGGTTAGGTCTGTTTTGGGTTCATTGTTAAGCTAACATCTCACTCATAATGTTTCTGTAACCTAGCTATACAGAACCGCAACATTATTGGAAACTGAGACAACAACCTCCATGTTTCTTTGAGTTTCTTGTTTCTAGTTAACTCAGCTGAGGTTTCACCTTTCCCACAGTATTTACCCCACTGAATATGGGTGTTAATAATGTCTTAAATACAAACTAAACTAATTAAGACACTCACCTAATCTTCTGTACTTAATTACACAAAGGCAGCAACTGTTGCAAAACTGAAACCAAAAATCGGTGCAGTACCCCTCCATTCCTCCCCTTGTAGTTTGATTAACCGTTTCTAATCTACCCAATTTCCTTGTACAGATTTACTTAGGTTGATTAGTTAGAGTTTGGGTCCATTATCAGGCTAATACAACACTCACACTCCACTGGCACATCCGTTATACAGAGACCAATGTTATAGAAACTGAAAATACCAAGTCTGCTTCATTTAACTCCATGTTTAAGTCTCCTAAACTGGTTTTTAGTTTCCCCCATGTGTACTCCTCTCTACCTAAGTGTGTTAGGTGTGGTTGGGTTCGTTAATCACTCAATATACCCCTTATAAACCCTCTGTAATAAGGTTATACAGAGAGCATTTGTTTCAAGAAAAACTGAGAATCAGAAACTTAAAATCCACCATCTTCTTTTCTACTTCTTTTCTTTTTTGTTCCTTAACCTGCGCGTTTCCAGTTCCCCCAACTTATAAACACTTAGGCTTATGTGTTAACAAAGTCTTAAACTCAAGACTAACCCAAAACCTCATGGACAACTGCTCTGAAACATCGTTGTACAGAACTTAACAAAGCTGAAAACTGAAGCATTGCTCTTCTGTCAGTGATTTAGACTATCGATCTGTCTTCAAACTCCCCTACTTGTTTACCCGTTTGGTTACATCTCTTAATATGGTTTTGGCTTTAAAACAACCCAAAGCAACCTTGCCAATGTTACAGTAATATCCTCATACTGAAACAAGACGATTCCAGAAACTGAGAAAAACAAAACTGATAAACTGATGCACCAATTCTCCTATAGTTCTTTTTCTGTGTCCCAAATCTGTTTTCTATTTCCTCAACTTGCTTACTCATTTAGTTAAGTAGTTCTATTAAGCTCTTAAACCCAAAATGACCCAAAGAACAAGGGCCACCCCCCCCCCCCCCCCCGAGGAGTACCTTGCACCAGAAACTGAGAATAGAATAAAAAACAGAAGTCATAAATTGTGGTTTACTCATGTATTTGTCATTCAATTTATCCTTAAGCATTTACTTACTTAACCCAGTGTTCTAGTTTTGTTTCTAACTCAAAAACAACCTTAAACAACTCTGTTACTCTCACTGGTGTAACTTATATTGAAACAACCAAAGTACAAGATCTGAAATTATAAACTGATATTTTATTTTCTGCTATTGTTTTCTTCTGTCATCAACACCTGATTTCTAGTTCCTCCTAAATAGTCTGGCTACTGAGTTAAGTGTTTAGTCACAGCTTGAAACTCTACCCAAACCCACAGCTACATTATTCAGACTGAAACTGGCAATTCGTTAACAACTCAAAACCTGGAATAAAATTGAAATCAGGCGTTGTTGTAACTCATTTCTGTTGTTCTGTTTTCTGTTATCTAAACATTTCTTAATTTTCCCCAACTTGCTTAGTTACTTATTTATACGTTTTAATACCTCTCTAGCTCTAAGACAACCCAAGGCCCTAAGTGAAAGCTACGGAACTCATTCTTACTGAGACAAGGAATTTCAAAAGCTGAAACACTGATACTGATATCCTTTTCCTCTTCTGTTCATTTTCTGTTTTGCTCTCGAATCTGGTTTTTCAACTTCCCCTCATATGGCCTAGTTTCCTAGTAAAGCATTGTGATATATTCTCACCCTCAAGCAATGCTGATACTACTACTGAGAATGTTTATACAGAAACCAAGGAATTCAGAAATTGAAAAAGAAGAAAACTGAAACCAAACTGCTACATCTTCTTCTGTTTTCCTTTCTACTGATGCCTCAGGTTAGTTTTTGTTTTCTTTTGAATCACTCTCACGTTTGGATAACTCAAGTAGGTGTATTCATAATGTTATAAGTATCATTACTCAAGACCATTCCAGGGCGGTAAGGATACTGAGAAACATATTACAGATTTTTGAAAGATTATCAATTTTTACAGAACCTTGTAACATCAGGTTGTTCTGGTTTTCTTTTCTTTTTCTTTCCCAACCACTACCAGGTTAGTTACTACTTTAGTTGAGGGTATTAGCAAGCTTTAGGTGGATTACTAAGTCGATACCATGTCTACTTTCTCTCTGGAATTCTAGTTATACAGAAACGCAATGAGTTTTACAATCTGTACAGAATACTTGGGTGATTCTAATACCTTTGGTTTCTTTCTGTGTTTTGGAATTGGGTTCCTCCTGGTGATCCTTGGCACGGTATAAACTCTTAGGCTCTTGAACTCACGACTCCACTGGAATGGTTTCTCAGGTGTTATTCTTGGCACAACAGAAACGACATAGATAAAAGGGTTGGTGCAAAAACTGAAATTTTCTTGCAAGCTTTTACCTTCTGGTTACTGCTTCAGGTGAGGTATTAAGTAGCTACACTCCAGTATAGTCCTGATAAGGCTTAGAAGGCTGCATGTGTGGTTGTTGCATAACAGGAACCAGAAAGGAATGGGTTAAGAAAGCTTCTACTGCCATACACGACAGAAGGGTAGAAAGACAAAACAGGAAGATTGTGTTTACCTGATGCTGATGTTTGAACCAGAGTGCTTGTCCTTAATCAGTTTTTTTTTTGTTTGAATGAAGACGCAACAACTTGCAAAGAGGCTTGGCTATACTGCATGAGTTACGTATTGGATCAGGGAAGGAGGAGATCAGGAGAAATGGGAGTGAAAAGAAAGGAAGGAAGACAACAAAGGTCAGTAGCACTTACCTACGTGCGAAAGAAACCAGAGAGAATTGGCAAGAGTTTCTGTTCATGCAGAGCTGTGTATGCAAGAGAGGTGAAGGGATAGTTTGTATAACAACTGGTTGATAGAGGTAATGATTTCAGTCCACAAGACAATGGCGTAGGAGTTTGCAAAACACAAACTCTAAGGCATGAAAATGTGAAATAGCGGCAGGCTATCCTTTTACTGAAACCAAGACAATGCTCGAGAGTTTGGAACAGAAACAGACATGGCGCGCATACCAGTGGTCTGGTATTTTTTTTTTTTGAAATCAGTTGCTTTCACGGAGAACCACAGAGGGAGTTTGTGGGAGTTAGGACAATGAGCATACTGATGCGTGGGAGTTTGAGGAGGAATACAGATTCAGATGCCCATGTTGGATTTCAAGAATCTGAAATGGGATTCTTGTCGCCATTGTTACTGCAATCTGGTCTGTGTTTGTTGTTTTTTTTTATTCAGGTGTATTACCGGTATGTAATAAGTGGCATCGGATGTCATCTGATTATTTGGTTGTTCCCTTTTTTTTTGTAGTTACAGTTGGAGTCGCGCAACTAGTTTAATTAAGGTAGCATTTGTTAGTGAATTTGAGTGTAGCTCAAATGGTTAAGGTGTTCAGGACGGGTATGAGAGGTACGGGGTTCGAACCTTGGCGGGAGCGCATTTGCTCTTCTTTTTTTTGTATAAGCATATACATGCTTATTTATATATATGTGAGACTATATAATATATCGCATTATTAGTTAGATACGCGACTACTTTATTTTGTTACGTTATATATACGACCCTTTTATTTTGTCGCGTTTTAGTTGTACGTACCTATGCGACGTTATTATTTGTTATATACTTCGTTGTAATATTGTAACGCTAAAATACATATACGTACATATATAAGTACGTGACCGTCTTAATATGTAACGTTGTCATGTTTTCGGACATGTATATGTCCGAATTATATAACGCTTTATTTCGGATAATCTCCTCGCGTTTATGATTTTATGTGATTAATTGTTCAGGGGTGTTTCAACCCTTTGCAACAACATTATCTCTACTGTCGTAATGGGAGCACGGGGTTACAGTTAAACAGATCCTAAACTAATTTTTGTGAAGGATGCATCTATGGAAAGCAAACCAGAAAATTTGTTCCATTTGGAAAGTCTTATAGAGCCCAAAAATGCCTAGACCTTGTGCATGCTAACTTGTGTGGTCTAATGAAGACAAATTCTTTGGGTGGAAGCCAATATTTCTTCTTGTTGATTGACGATTGTAGTAGAATGTGCTAGGTACCTTTCTTGAAGACTAAATCTAAAACTTTTAAGGCTTTCAGGTCGTTCAAGGTGCTGGTTGAGAAGCAGCTCGAAAGAAGTACCAAAGTTCTTCACACAGATAGAGAGAACGTATTTATATCTACTGAATTTAATGATTTTTGAGATGAAAATGGAATTCACGGAAAATTGACAGCACCATACACTCTAGAGAAAAACGGAATTGCTGAAAGAAAAAAATCAAACGGTGGTGGAAATGGCTAGAATCATGTTAATGGCAAGAAATCTACTAAATGAATTTTAGGGAGAAGTAGTCGCAGCAACTGTCTACATCCTAAATATCTCTCCAACAAAGACAATTTTGAATAGAATATCTTATTAAGCTTGGACAGGAAAGAAGCCAAGGGTAAGCCACTTGAAATTTTTTGGTTGTATAGCATATGCTTTGGTTAACTCGCGGTTTAAACTTGATGAAAAGTGAAAAATGTATTTTTATTAGGTATAGCCCGCAATCAAAAGCATATCGTCTATATAATCCAATCAGTGGCAAAGTTGTGATAAGCATAAATGTTGAATTTAATGAAGAAGCTTCTTGGGATTGGAATACCAATCAAGACAATAGTGTTATTCCATGAGTGGCTGCAAAAATTTGATGATACTGTTACAGCCCCTCCAGCTTCTAATAGTCCAGAATTTGATTCATCCAGTGATAACAACAGGAGTCCAACCAGATCTTCAACATCTAATTCATCCAATAAGACACCACTTTGACATAGATCCTTGATTGATGTTCTTGATACTTGCAATTTTACTTTAATTGTTTCTGACCCGATTTGGTTTGAAGATGCCATAGGGTGGACTTAATGGCAGATTGCAATGGAAGAGGAGTAGAAGGTTGTTGAAAAGAATTCAACTTGGGAGTCAATTCCTCTTGGTAAAGTTAAAAATATCATGTCTCAAATGGGTGTATAGGAAAAAGTACAACCCTGATGGAAGTATTCAAAAGTATAAAACGCAACTAGTGGCGAAAGGATACTCACAACAGCATGGTGTAGATTTTGATGAAACATATGCTCAGTGGCTCGGTTCAAAACTGTAAGAGTTTCTTGGCTCTCGCTGCTCAAATGAAGTTGCTTGAGTTTCAATTTGATGTCAAATCTGCCTTTCTGAATGGAGAAATAGAAGAAGTATATGTGTCTCAACCTGAGGGGTTAGTAAAAAAGGTAGTAAAGATGAAGTTTACAGGTTGAGAAAAGCACTTTATGGGCTGAAACAAGCGTCGCGTGCTTAGTATAGCAAGATTGATTGTTTCCTTGAGAAAAGTGGGTTAAAAAAAGTGACAATGAACCCACTCTTTATCTGCAGCATATAGATGGAAGCTTTCTAGGGGTATGTATTTATGTAGATGATATGATTATATTAGTTCTTCGCAGTCCTTGCTCAATAATTTCAAGCTGTCTATGATGAGCAGCTTTGACATGACAGAATTAGGATTGCTAAAATACTTCCTGGGGCTCAAAGTTAAGCAAGAAGCGGATGGAATTTTTATCTATCAGAAGAAATATGCTACAAACCTTGTGAAGAAATTCAGAATGATAGACTGTGAAGTTTCACCCGCTCCTATGAATATCAATGAAAAACTGAGGCAGCAAGATGGAACTAAGAAAGTTGATTGCAAGCTGTTTCGAAGCTTAGTTGGTGGTCTAAACTATTTAACTCATACTAGGCCTGATATTGCTTTCTCTGTTAGTGTTGTGTCCAGGTATATGCATCACCAATCAAAACAACATTTTGGTGCTGTGAGAAGAATCCTTTGATATATGGCTGGAACAATGGACTTTGGTATATGGTATTATCATGTTTCAGTTTTTAAATTGTTTGGCTATACAGACAGTGATTGGGTTGGAAGTATAGATGATCGAAAGAGCAAGTTAGAAAATATATTCACTTTTGGTTCTGGAGCCGTAACATGGTATTCCAAAAAATAAGACACAATAGCTTTATCATCATCTGAAGCAGAGTATGCAATAATGACAACAACAGGTAGACAAACCTTATGGCTCAGGAAGCTAATGGCAGATTTCAACTATGAAGAAAATAGTGCAACGAAAATAATTTTTGATAATCTTTCTACAATCGTTATGGTTGAAAATTCTGCTTTCCAATACCAGGACTAAACATATTGATGTAGAGCATCACTTCTTTCGAAAGCCTGTCGCTGATGGAAGAATTTCATTGAAGTTTTGTGGAACAAATGAGCAGGTAGTTCATATCTTCACAAAATCACTTTCTCAAGCTAAACATCAGTATTTCAGAATACTGATAGGCATATGCCAGGGTTGTTCATAACCGGTTAACCAGCTTTTCACCAGTAAAATCCTGTTTTTTGGTTACGAATGTTTTCGTAATGACTTAAAATCGTTATCATATATTTTATTAGTTACAAGTATTTTGTTACCAAAGATAGTAGTAAAGACTTGAATAAATTCGAAACTTTAATAGCAATATAATTGTTACAAAATAATATTTTTAATAATGATATAATTCTTAATAACGAATAAAAGTCGTTACAATAAATAGTTTGATCTTTCGTTACGTTATTTCCCGCAACGACATGTAACAAGTTTTATTGTTACAAAAAATTAGTTTAGTAACGATTTTAATTTTTGGTAACGATATTTATCGTAAAAAAAACCTTAGTTTTAGTCATGAAATTTTGGTTAACCGGATTTTAAAATTTGATAACCGTAACCGGTTCATTTAGAAGCGGTTAACCGGGACCGGTTAACTGTTGGTTTCGGTGCGGCTTTACCTGTTTAACGTTTAACCGAAATGATGTAGATTTATGTGTTTTTTTCTTATAATTAGTAAGCAATGTACGGTTTTACCGGCTTTGTGCGGTATTAAACCGGTTAACTATCAAATTTGGTTACATTTTATTAGTTTTAGTATAATTCTAGCAATTAACTATACACTTGTACACTTATTTTTGGTAAATCAATAATTAACCATCTCTTTAATGCTTATACTAAAAAAAATTAATAAATTAAAAGGCTTATATGGTTTTTCCAGTTAACCGTATTCCTTAAAATCAATAACTGTAATCGGAACCGGGAAATTAAACGGTTCGTTAACCGAACGAGCAAACCACTTCGGTTAATTGGGTTTCCGGTAATGGTTTCACCGGTTCCGGTTTCGGTTTCAGTTTGGCGGTTCTCGTGTTTCATGAACACCCCTATTGTATGTAGCTTTGGTTCAAGATAGGGAAGTGTTGATTAAGTCAAAGCCAGTTTTTGTTCCTACTTATTTTCTAGTCAATTTATCTGATAAGACCATGACTAGCCTTAATTAATAAGGGGGCCAGTTTTCTAAGGGGTTGAGTCACCACATGAGTAAGCTAGTTTGTAAAATAAGAGGGACAAGTAGTAAAAGTCACTATTTGCTTTTTAAAAAGGAAACCTTACCTTTTAAGCCATCTCTCTCCTCCTTTCTTCATTTCTTCTTCTTCTCACCGATCCCACTTGCTCTCTTCCTTCTTCATTCATGTAGGAAGCAACTCCATGCTAGCTCCATCTTCATTTGCTTGCCAAACACTCATCTTAACTCCAAAATCAAAACCAACACATATATCTCTTAGTTAGCTTAAGCTCTTTCTTTCTATCTTTCCAAAACTTCAAAAGCTTCATCTTGGTTCCAAGGTAAATCACCATTGAAGGGGAAAAATAAGCTTGGAGGGTGCATTAGCTTCTCCATTTTCTTAAGGTAAAGAATATGCAAGAAAAATCTAGTTTCCATCACTTCTTCACATGTCCAAAAATTACCACTCATGGGGCTTCATTTTTATGCCTTGTTCTAGCTTGTTTTATATTCTCCAAGGGCTATAGGAGGTCCTTCTTGATTCACATCCAAGCCTACCTTAAGATTTCAAGGTAAAATATCCATTTTAATACCTTAAAACACATTTTTAACCTAGGGTTTACTCCTTAAGGTTAGTGTATTATTTAGCACTCATTGGAGTCATTGGATATTGATTAGAACATTGGCAAGGAGAAATAAATTGGTGACCGAGATTGTCCAAGGATAAAACCTAAGGAGGAAAGTTTGTGAAGCTTGTAAAAGAACAAGGTAAATTGCTTACCTTAAGGTGTTTTATGGTTTAAGGGGATGGGATTTAGATATAGTATAAGTTTAGCTTAGAAACTATATTAGGAAGGGACTATAAAACCTAGGAGAAACAATGATCATATTTGAGAACTTGTGATTAAAGAGCAAATGGGAAATGAGATAGTTAGACATTTAAAAAGGTGAATTACAAGAGCATTTATATTTCAATGGGAGCCTTGTTGTGTGTATTTGCAGGTCAAAGGATAATATATGTGGAAATTCAGTGGTTAAGTTTCATGTCATTTAAGGGCCTAAGTGCCAAGCATTTTAAGTATTTGCACTATATTGTGATGTAGTGTAGTTTTGGTGTAATCTGAGTGTTAAGAATGTATGGAAAGAATTTGGGTGTTCAAGGTTGTTAAATGGTAAAAACCAAGTGTTTGGAAGTAGAAATATACTAAAGAAGCCATGTCAAAATTTGGTGAGAAAATAAGGAGTTTAAGTTGTGTAAATGGAGTTTGATGACCTAGGAGGTACTAGGAATGCTTAAGGCCTAAATTGGTGAAAGAAAGTG
The DNA here is from genome assembly GCA_023374045.1 of Limonium bicolor. Taxonomy (NCBI): domain Eukaryota; kingdom Viridiplantae; phylum Streptophyta; class Magnoliopsida; order Caryophyllales; family Plumbaginaceae; genus Limonium; species Limonium bicolor. The sequence continues at coordinate 248,516,680 of CM041780.1, read as the reverse complement.
AAATAGAGTGTTCTTGAGTGTTTAAAGGACCTAGAAGTTGTCTTGAAGGAATTAGAGTTTAAATGAGTGAGTTTGATGCTCAAGGGTTATGGTGGAGTGTGGTTAAGTCTTGTGCAAGTTTTGGTAAACAAAGGAAGAATAATGCCTTGTGAGAATCTAAGTGTAAGCTTGAGGAAATAGAAGGAGTTTAGGTAGTGGAGGTGTTGTGGAGCAATAATGCTTAGTAGTGGTAGTAATGTTTATGAGATAACATTTTGGTTAGTTTGAGTTGTAGGTATGATATACCACTTAGAAAACCTAACGAAAATATTACAAGTGTTAAGAGATTATGTGAGAAAATGGGTAACAAGTTTAGAAAGGAATTAGGCAAGTTTTAGATGATTTTGGTATTAGAATATTCCTAAGATCATGTATGAACTTTGGGTAAAGCATGGATGAGGAGAGCAAGTGCAACCACACTTAGAATAATGCATGGCAAAAATCATAGCTGGTCTGGGACTTAGGTCCAGGACCTTGCTACGGTCTGAACAACAGGAAATACCGAGCCTTAAACATTTAAAAACACTAATCCAAAAATATACATACCAACCGAGTTTATGAGTATCTCAACAAACCACATAATACTTCACTAGTTAAATATTAACATACGGGCGCACAAGCGCAACCCGTGCTCAAAATAAACCCATCCTAAGTCTAACCACCCCTACTCTCACGGTGACTCTTCATGGGACGCTACTGCAAATAAAAACAGCCCCCAAAGGGGGTCAGCAAATGCTGGTACGATTTTCTCATGGCCCCCAAGCTAACGGGGCTACGATGACTAATTGTCGATAGCATGGAGATTGATTAGATACACAATCATAATATGAAGTGCAATACAAACAACAATCCACGAATGAACAGGCATAGTTCACACACAATGAACGACTTAAACGTTCTTTAACAAGTGAGTAGTCAGTAAACTCCTCAAGTTCCAATTCCACTTACTAAGTCCATCTTAACTTACTCAGTCTTATCCTTATCTTAATCCAGCATACAAACCATTCTTTAAATAGAAATGGTTGTATCTTATCTCAATGTTATTTTGTCGGGTCAAAAGCAATCCTAGCCAATGAGCTATTAACTCCATTGGATGAATAAACATCTTAACTTAAAATTAGGATTTAGGTGATCCTACCGCACCATCTTAATTGCCTTCTACCTTGGACTGAAATCCAAGGTAGCTGAGTCGACTCCGACCCTAGGCAACAAGCCCGAAGACAAGTCCTTAAGCGGAAGTCGGATCTGATTCAGATACCGACCCCCTTACCTTAACATGCATGACCGGAGTCAGTCCCAGATTCCTCACTCCCCCCAAGTTCCAGTTAGTAGAAAGTCTCAAGACGAAGTGTTAGTTAAACCTTCTCGGGTATTAACCAACTGCTAAACAACATAATTCCTCATCTCATTCCAAATTGTACTAAACTTTGTTAGTAACTAACCTCAAGTCTCATGTGTTAGTGTAAATCAACACACACAATAAGAACAATATAACCGGTTGCATGCTTTATCTTGTTTAGTCGGCACACATAAACAAATAGCACACAAGCCGAGGGACACCTCGTTAGCAAGCGGGTCACAAGAAAACTGTACCGTTCACCGTCGGCGATTGTTTGATTAATCTCCTTCCAAGTCCCAATTCACAAGTCCTAAAACATTCATTCAGTTTTAGGTTATTAAGTAGCTCAACTCAACACAATTTACTTGACTCCCCTGGACACCAATGCTTACCCATTTTTATTCACTAAGTCCTTATGGTTTTAACTTAAACTCCTAAGTGCATTGTTTCTCATTATCTACTATATTTGTTCACCCACTTAGTAGCCATTACACCCTCCAAACATGTCCCAAATAACCTTATAACATCAATACCTAACAACCCCATCATTTCCTAACATTTTCCAAGCTTAAACATCATTTTTAGGGTGGTCCGGGACTTGGTCCTTACCTTAAGTCCGGACCATCTCTTATCAATACTCTCGGGTGAATTTTGACATTGGTCCGGGTCCTTGTACAGACCTTAAGTCCCGGACCATGTCTTTGTGTTACTCTCGGGTTGGTTTAATAGGGTGGTCTGAGACTTTATGCAAGACTCAAGTCCCGGACCAATATGCAGAAGCAATATTCCTCGGCTCTTATTTTAGGGTGGTCCGGGACTTTACCCTGGACCTAAGTCCCGGACCAGCTACAGATTTTGCCATTTGCATAAGTGTGGTTGCACTTGCTCTCCTCATCCATGCTTTACCCAAAGTTCATACATGATCTTAGGAATATTCTAATACCAAAATAACATCTAAAACTTGCCTAATTCCTCATCTAAACTTGTTACCCATTTTCTCACATAATCTCTTAACACTAGTAATATTTTCCTTAGGTTTTCTAAGTGGTATATCATACCTACAACTCAAACTAACCAAAATGTTATCTCACAAACATTACTACCACTACTAAGCATTATTGCTCCACACAACACCTCCATTACCTAAACTCCTTCTATTTCCTCAAGCTTACACTTAGATTCTCATAAGGCATTATTCTTCTTTTGTTTACCAAAACTTGCACAAGACTTAACCACACTCCACCATAACCCTAGAGCATCAAACTCACTCATTTAAACTCTAATTCCTTCAAGACAACTCCTAAGTCCTTTAAACACTCAAGAACACTCTAGTTCACTTTCTTTCACCAATTTAGGCCTTAAGCATTCCTAGTACCTCCTAGGTCATCAAACTCCATTTACACAACTTAAACTCCTTGTTTTCTTACCAAATTTTGACATGGCTTCTTTAGTATATTTCAACTTCCAAACACTTGGTTTTTACCGTTTAACAACCTTGAACACCCAAATTCTTTCCACACATTCTTAACACTCAGATTACACCAAAACTACACTACATTACAATATAGTGCAAATACTTAAAATGCTTGGCACTTAGGCCCTTAAATGACATGAAACTTAACCACTGAATTTCCACATATATTAGCCTTTGACCTGCAAATACACACAACAAGGCTCCCATTGAAATATAAATGCTCATGTAATTCACCTTTTTAAATGTCTAACTATCTCATTTCCTATTTGCTCTTTAATCACAAGTTCTCAAATATGATCATTGTTTCTCCTAGGTTTTATAGTCCCTTCCTAATATAGTTTCTAAGCTAAACTTATCCTATATCTAAATCCCATCCCCTTAAACCATAAAACACCTTAAGGTAAGCAATTTACCTTGTTCTTTTACAAGCTTCACAAACTTTCCTCCTTAGGTTTTTTCCTTGGACAATCTCGGTCACCAATTTATTTGTCCTTGCCAATGTTCTAATCAATATCCAATGACTCCAATGAGTGCTAAATACTACACTAACCTTAAGGAGTAAACCCTAGGTTAAAAATGTGTTTTAAGGTATTAAAATGGACATTTTACCTTGAAATCTTAAGGTAGGCTTGGATGTGAATCAAGAAGGACCTCCTCTAGCCCTTGAAGAATAGAAAACAAGCTAGAACAAGGCATAAAAATGAAGCCCCATGAGTGGTAATTTTCGGACATGTGAAGAAGTGATGGAAACTAGATTTTTCTTACATATTCTTTACCTTAAGAGAATGGAGAAGCTAATGCACCCTCCAAGCTTATTTTTCCCCCTTCAATGGCGATTTCCCTTGGCACCAAGATGAAGCTTTTGAAGTTTTGGAAAGATAGAAAGAAGGAGCTTGAGCTAACTAAGAGATATATGTGCTTGGCTTTGATTTTGGAGTTAAGATGAGTGTTTGGCAAGCAAATGAAGATGGAGCTAGCATGGAGTTGCTTCCTACGTGAATGAAGAAGGAAGAGAGCAGGTGGGATCGGTGGGAAGAATAAGAAATAAAGAAAGGAGGAGAGAGATGGCTTAAAAGGTAAGATTTCCTTTTTAAAAATCAAATAGTAACTTTTACTACTTTTCCCTCTTATTTTACAAACTAGCTTACTCATGTGGTCTTGTTTGACCATTTAATTAAACTTAATTGACTAAAGACTAAACTAGGCACTATTTGGTTACTATTCACAAATTAGTGCACATATTTGTGCAATTTTTGATTTTCTATTGATTTAGACTTCCTAATGTGATACTAAGTAGTACACAAGTTGATTAAGGAGTAATCGTGGGCATTTAACCACATAAAACTCCTTTCTAAAACAATTTTTCAAAAATGTGCTTTAAGAGTCCTTAAAGCACAATTTGTGTTTTAACTTGTTTTTGAGCTTGGTTTTCTTTGTTAACTGATTTAATATGACCATTAGGATGTTACTAAGGTCTAAGAATGATATTTGGGTTCTAACCCAAGTTACTACAAACTTAGAGCATGTTTTTGCTTAAATTGCTCTTATGGTGTTTCCTTGTGTTTTCTTTGGTTTAAATTGTTTCCTAAAGTTTCTAAGGCATTATTTAGCCCTCTTATATCTTAGTTTATCATTTAAACACCATATCTAGGTTTGGGGTATTTCAATCTACCCCCTTAAAAGAACTTTGTCCCCAAAGTTCACATATGTACTTAATCATTCACGGTACTCAATTTCCTTAATCTTAATACCATATCTTATATTCTCATTCACACATCTCAAGACTAAAAGGTCTGCCACAAGTACAATACACAAGTACTATACATATCTTAAACTTAACACAAGTGTAATAACTTACACAAAACCACATCTTACACCAAACAAAACGACAAACATGTTCGTTTGCTAACTCAAAAGCGAGGAAGCTCTACCCCCCATTTAAAAGGGGTACACCCCGTACCCTATACAGACGATCTAGTCAGTAAATAATGAACGGTACTTCGATCTCATCTTATCCTCTAATTCCCACATGGACTCTTCGACATCCTGGTTAGACCAGAGAACCTTCACCAGTCGCACTGACTTATGGCGAGTGTCCCTAGTCTTACTATCCAAGATTCTCTGAGGAACCTCCACTGATCTCATATTTGGTTCTAATGTCAACCTCTCAGGTTCTAATACATGGGAGGGATGGTGCATGTATTTCTTTAGCTGTGAAACATGGAAAACATCATGCACTTTACCCAGTTCAGCAAGTAAATTCAACCTGTAAGCAACCGGGCCCACCCGCTCCGTAATCTCATAAGGACCAACAAACTTCGGGATCAATTTGCCCTTCTACCCAAATCTAAATACACCCTTCATCGGTGAAACTCGTAGAAATACTCGGTCGCCCACTGTGAACTCCAGGTCTCGTCGTCGAACATCAGCATACGACTTCTACCTATCTTGAGCAGCTTTCATGTTCTCCCTGATTTGCTGAACTTCAGCCTGAACTTGCTCTAAATACTCAGCTCCTATAATGACCGTCTCTCTCGACTCATCCCAGCAGAGCGGTGTACGACATGGTCTACCGTACAACGCTTGGAAAGGCGCCATCTTGATCGAAGTGTGATAGCTATTGTTGTTTGAAAACTCGATCAGATGCAACTTGTCAATCCAACTGCCTTGGAAGTCCAAGGCACATGCCCTCAGCATGTCCTCGAGTGTCTGAATCGTACGCTCAGTCTGACCATCTGTCTGAGGATGGAACGCGGTACTCAACTTCAATTCTGTACCCAACGCCTCTCTTGTAGCTCTCCAATACCTCGAAAGGAATCTGGTATCTCTATCTGACACTATGGTCTTCGGTATCCCGTGATGTCTCATAATTTCCTTCTCAAACAACTCAGCTAACTTAGTTACCTTCCAAGCAGTGGCGGAGCTACATTACAAGTTAGGGGGGCCCGGCCCCCCCAATTGTCCCGATGACATCATTTTTTTATTACTAGTTTTATATAATATAGTTTATTTGGTTATAAGTTAGGTTGAATTTATTAAAATTGTCTAAAATTATCTATGATATTTATTATTTTAATTAATATGAGTCCATTTTAAATTGTTTAGTGTTATAAATGTAATAATAAATTACACTGAATACATTAGTTGATGTTATTAAGTGTCTTATATTTTATATATATTATTTTATAACCATAATTAATTTGAACTGAAAAACTTGATTTTAATGTATTAATTGGGTTGATCAAATTTTAGTTTAAAGTTAAGTCAATGAGTCTTGTAGTTGTCACTATGTACTACTTTCTATTATTAATAAATGATGTTTTGAAATTTGCCATTTTTTTAAAATATAAGATGTTTTGGACTTTTTATCACTCAATTTTCATATACCCTCTTACTTTTTTCTCTCACTCACAACTTCTCTATTTCTTATGAAAAAAAACGATAAATTAGTCCAAAAATTGTCTCCTTAATTTCCGTGTTTTGTGAAAATCGTCTATGAAAAATAGGATAGAGTATATTTTAGTAAGTTATCTATCTTTAAAATATAAACCTTTAAACCATATTGTAAGTATTTTTATTTTAAAATTTTATTATTTATTTTCACAATATATTTAGTATTCATATTAAATATAGCCAAAAAAATTTTGGCCCCCCTAAATTTGAAATCCTGGCTCCGCCCCTGCTTCCAAGTATCCTTCATCAGTATGAATCGGACTACCTTGGTAAGGCGATCCACCACCACCCATCATGTTCAGACCTCCCCTAGCAGGTGGGAGTCTGACTACGAAGTCCATGGAGATATCATGAAACTTCCACTCCGGAACTGGCATCGACTGTACCATTCTGCCCGGTCGTCGGTGCTCGAATTTTACCTTCTCGCATGTGAGATACCTCAAGACGAACTCGGTAACATCTGTCTTCATCCCCGACCACCAGAATATCTCTTCATGTCTTTATACATCTTAGAGGCTCCCGGATGGATGGAAACTGAAGAACAGTGTGACTCCCTAAGTATGCGCTCCTTCATATCTGTGCTGTTGCGGGGATGCATAACCGGCCCTTAAATCTTATCAGATCATCATCATGAAGTCTGAAGTCATATTTCTGACTCTCAAAGGTACCATCTGTCAGCTTCTGTCTGACTTCCCTCATATACTCATTTGTCCTCTAAGCCTCTCACACCTCATCAACTAAGTTGGAGAAAGAAACTAGCGAATGGAGTGAGTGTGCTTGATGGCTCAGGGCGTCCGCTACAACATTGGCCTTCCCTTCTTTGTATTGGAGGTCAATATCATAGTCCTTCAAAAACTCTAACCATCTTCTCTGTCGAAGATTCAACTCCTTCTGAGTGAATATGTATTTCAAACTCTTGTAATCGGCGTAGATCGTCACACTAACCCTGTATAAGTAGTGGCGCCATATCTTCAAAGCGAAGACTACAGCTCCCAGCTCTAAATCATGCGTGGGGTAGTTCTCCATGTTTCTTCAACTGGCGTGAGGCATATGCCACCACCTTGCCATGTTGCATGAGCACGCAACCCAAGCCTCTGCCGGATGCGTCACAATAAACCTCAAAGCCCTCCGTACCGTCTTGAATGGTCAGAACCGGTGCAGTGGTCAGTGAGTCCTTCAAACTCTTAAACGAACTCTCACAATCAGCCGTCCATACGAATGGTGCATCTTTCTTCATCAGACTTGTCATTGGTTTCGCGACCTTGCTGAAATCTCTAACAAACCTCCGATAGTAACCCGCCAAACCAAGAAAGCTCCGAATGTCGGTAACTGTCTTCGGTCTCGGCCAGGTACGCATGGCATCAATCTTTGCTGGATCCACCGAGATCCCAGCATCTGAGATGACATAACCCAGGAAAGAGACCTGGTCAAGCCAAAACTCACACTTGGAGAACTTAGCGTAAAGCTGGTTCTCCATCAGTATCTCTAATACCTTCCTCAGATGTTCCTCATGCTCAGTTCTAGACTTTGAATATATTAGAATGTCATCGATGAATACCACAACCGAATTGTCCAGCTGCTCCCGGAACAAGCGGTTCATCAGATCCATAAACTTCACTGGTGCGTTCGACAAACCGAACGGCATCACTGTGAATTCGTAGTGGTCGTATTGTGTCCAGAATGCCGTCTTCTCAATATCTCCCTCCTTAATGGCTATCTGATGATACCCCGATCTAAGATCAATCTTGGAAAACACGGATGCCCCCTTCAACTGATCGAACAAATCATCAATGCGGGGTAGTGGATACTTATTCTTCATGGTCACTGCATTCAACTCTCTGTAGTCGATGCAGAGGCGGAGACTACCATCATTCTTCTTCACAAAGAGGACTGGCGCTCCCCATGGTGATACACTGGGTCTTATAAATCCCTTGTCTAACAAATCTTTCAACTGTTCCTTTAACTCATTCATTTCCACCGGAGCCATGCGGTATGGTGCCTTGGCTATCGGTCCGGTTCCTGGTAGCAGCTCGATGGTGAACTCTACCTCCCAAGTGGGTGGCATGCCGAGCAGTTCCTGTGGAAAGAGATCGGGGAACTTCGACACTACCGGTAAGTCGGGGTCGAACTCGGGGTCCCTCTCTATGTCCTGGACATAGCAGAGATATACCTCTTCCTTCCTCCTCAATTCCTTATACATTGCCATGGTGGAGATGATCTTGGTCGAAGGCTCTCTGGGCCTCTGGCGGTATGATATTGTTACCCCAGACGGACTCCTGAGTAGCAGTCGGGCTCGGCGCAGAGGATACGACCCTTGTGCCGCTCCAACCAGTTCATCCCGAAGATAACATCAAATCCTAACTCCTTGAACTCAATAAAATTGACTGGAAAGTCTTCCCCCTTAATTCTGATAATGGCTCCTCGGTAGTAGCGAGTGCAACGAACCTTCTCCTTAGACGGGAGTGTAACCGTGAAGTCAGGTAGCTTATCAGCGTCTAGCCCTAACCCTCTCGCAAATGATGCCGAGATAAAGGTATGCGAGGCCCCTGAGTCGAAGAGAACCGATGCCTCAACCCCATTAATCGGAAAGTGCCGGTGAGGATAGTACCGCTTGCGTCGGCCTGTGCCTCAGTAAGAACGCTTAGTGCACCTTCCGTACCGAGTCCATAACCTAATTGCATTCACAAGCTTCATGAGTAATGATGGTATAACAAGAGTCGTAACAATTAATATGAACAACACTGTTATTTTATTCATAACCATCCTGTTTACATCATGTGCTTCTTTCTTACATCTCATTCCTTACTTCATACTTAAAACATCACATAGCTAATATTGTCTAAAGGTTAGGTTTAACCGTCCTGGTCTCATATGCGTCGCATTAATCACTGTTGACGGTGTTGTATTCAGCTTAATTCTCTTAATCCCATGATACAACATTCTTGATTCTCCTCCCATAACTAATACATCCCTGAGTTAAGTATTAACTTATTAGCACGGTCCGCACGTTTCTGCTCGCCGTACAAGAACTCTACGTCATCTCCAATGGACCAAGACACTACGGGTATCCCTCTTTCGAGAGACTCCGTGTCTCGTCCTTATCCTGGTGTAGTCCGAGTCGCCCGTCTTTCTCATAGAAATTCACAATGCAGATATCTGCTTGTACGCCTGGAATCGGGTCAGCTTCCATCTGCTGAGCGATCTCCACGACTTGTAATAACCAGATGGAACTTTTCGGGTATTCCCGGTGGTGAGGCTCCATCTTGTGCTCTCGTGGTTTGGTACGTCTTGGCATACGGGTTCCAATCCTTGCCTAAGCTCATCATCTTTAACTTCATCCTTGCTCCTTCTGGGTACTCCGGTGTATAAAAACCTCCCGGTCCCACTACTAACTGACTGCATCTCCTGATGATGGCTATTTGTGCTTCGGGTGTCAGGTATCCCCTTAATAAAATCATACCTGGGAGGATAACCTAACATTGTTTGGTTGGGAAGTCTTGGGTTTTGATGTCGTGTCTTCCGGTTTAACTGTTGAAGGTATGGGATAGCAAATGTTGAAGTTTCCTAAGGTGGTAATAGGTTATGTCTTACTTAAGCTCTAATCTCATCTTATTCTCATCTAACTAAATTATTCACCAAAGCATGCATGAAAATGCGGTAAGCAGGCAATTTTATTACTTAATGGTTTATAGCGGTACCTGTCTCGATGAAGGTTCGGCCTCATCATCCCGGTCCACCATGTATAGTGCGGGTCCCAACTTCTGGACTACCCGTGGGTTCTTGTTCGTCGTTGGTTGTGCCGCCTTCTGACCGTCAGATCCAGCTCCCTGATCGGTCTTGCCCTTGCCCCTCATCTCGGGCCTAGAGGTTCTGCTCTCGGGGTTCCGGAAGCACTCGTATGCACGGTGTCCGTATACCCCACAAAAGTTGCATTCCACCTTGTTACCCTTGCAGTCAACTCCGGGGTGGTCCTTGTGACACCGCTGACAATAGTAGCGTCGTTGGTAGCCACCACCGGCCTCCTTCCCAGTCTCAGTACCTGATTGTATTTGACATCAGTGTTCGTGTCTCAATGGTTCCTAACTCACTTAAAGTGTATTTCCTTACCCTTTGGCGCCTTTGAGCGCAGGGGCTTAGCAGCATGTGCGTAAGTCAACTTCAGTGGCTCTTTAGTAGCCTTCTCAATCTCCATCTTATTCTTCTGACTTTTCTGGGCCTGAGGCTGGTGCTGTACTTCTTTTCTTGTACCCACCTTGCCCTTGGTTCTCAGCACTCTTACCAGCATTCTTCCTCTTAGCATTGTCCTCGTCCCTCAGCTGGACGGTAATCTTAACCTTAGCAGCGGCATGATAGCACTCCTGCTTCCAAAGTATTAGTTTCACTTATTTCTCAAAATCTAAATCTTACTCACTTATTCATATCTTAATCGTCCTCATTACCTGCAAGGTAGTATAACTCGTCGGCCCCATGCTGTAGCGGAGTCGATGGCTAAGCCTGCCATAGAAGCGGTCCACCAGAATCTAGTCTGAATCCAAGACCCGGCAGAAGACGAAGCAAGGCGGTGAACTCTGAGTAATACTCGTCCACCGTCATCTTGTCCGTCTGTTTTAGCGCATCCAACTGTAAGCGCTTCTTCATCTGGACATGGGCGGGGTAGTACTTAGCTCGTAGTAGTGCGGTGTACTGCTCCCAGTCGAACTCTGGATTGGCCACATGCTCGGCCCTCACCAGCTTCCACCAATCGCCTGCTACTCCCTTCAGATAAAACGCAGCTAGACGCACCTTGATCTCAGCAGGGACATCAAGGGTCTCGAAGGCGGTCTCCAGCTCGGAGATGTACGCCTCAAGCTTGGCGGGATCAGTCTCCCCCTTAAAGTGTGCGGGTTGAAGGTCATCCAGACTCTTCACCCAATTCGGTTCCCGGGGCTGTGGCGGTGGAGGTGGTGCACCCACACCAGGCTGATAGCCCACGTGCCCTAACGCGGCATCTACGATCTCTACGATCGTCTGCCCTCCCGGTATCTCAGTAGCATCATCGCCTCGGCCACGGCCACGGCCTCGGCCTCCTCTCCTTCCTGGCATCTGAATAAGCACAACTCACATTAGGTTCATATCCACAACGATTTCGGTTCATGGATTTATAACGTCCGTAGACGGTAAAGACAATCCACACTTAATAGTGGTCACTTGACTCTACTCTAACTTCTCACACCCTTAGCCCATTACTTATATCTGAACTCATATCCTAACTCGGTGGTTACCTATGTTCGGTATTTCTTGATCAGAGCGTAATTACGCTCTGATACCACTTTTTCTTCTATTTAAACCAGTATTTGTACTCGTCTACATCAGATGAATAAAACACAGAATAGCTTTTGTTTATTTTCTCCTATCCAACATGCATCCCATAAGGATCAGGCTATACATAGTAGTTGCATAGTTATGCTTGTCTAAGGTCTGGGTTTTGAGTCTTACTTTTGTCCTGATCATGTTATCCTTTACCGATGATGATGAATGAATATGGGTTGTGAGGTTTTTCAAATATATAACGTCTATTTTTTGTAGGGACAATGACTAGCAGCTTGACACCATAATGTACTTGTACATATCGATGTAAATGTAAGCCTTCGGACCTTGTATATCTCAATCAATAAAAGAAGTAGTCCTTTTGTACCCGCGTTCCGATGACTCGGTCTCTCTCTCCCTTATGCTAACTTGCAAGTGTGCAGGTAGTAAAAGGGCCCCATAGGGGATGGAGCTTTGAAACTAGGGTGCGAGTTTCTATTACCCAGATGTCGAGAGCTTGCGGCATCAATCGAGTATGTCCCAGGTTAATCTTACCCTTGGATGTGTGGGTGGCACATCGCTAAAGCCTTTGTGGCTCATATAAGAATGAGTTAGATAAGAGTGAAGATAAGTGTGTTGGCGTTCACCCGACGTCGCCCTCATCCTTTGGTTGTCGGTGCTTACATTGATTGTGTGGGTTAACCTAGTTGTTACCCGGACACAGGCATTACTCATACCTGGGCTGCACACTTGGGAAGGAGTTACAAGTGGTGCGCATATCCCTTTTGGCCTTGACGCTTGATGTTAAGGGAATTGGGATGACCGAAGAACTTATTTGTTAAAGGTGATACAAAATCCACTCTCATCCTTGTGGTTGTGGGTGGTGCGTCCGGCATGCTGGTTGTGTGTCGCACTACCGGACCTCTTGGTTAAATTACCCAAAGATTTGTCAAGCTGTGTGCTTGGCGTCGTTAACATGTAATGCCTGTTTGTTTGTATGTCTTCAATGTGTTTGTTGTTTGAATGTTGATATATGTATTCGGTTACCTAATAGTTAGAATTTTTTTTCCGAAATTCATACGTTAATATATATATATTATATATGTATGCTGTGAGATAGAAGAGAATAGCACTTGATTGCTACCGACCCTTGCCATTTCACATCACGATCATGACAAAATAAGTGAAAAGAGAAGGCAATAACATTTTTAATTTCCACTACTAGGTACTAGTAGTCCGTGCGTGATGGATGCGGCTCGACATTGAAGTTAGTAATTAATTTATATATTGGATCGGTTGTACTCACACACTCACTTTTTTTTTTCTTTTTTGAGTGCAAACACACTCTCTTTTGAATCAGCAGCAAGGCATATTGGGATGGCATCTAATCCTCAATGCCCTCTTTTCCACGCCAATAGACCTTTAATTCTTTCATTTTCATATAAGTCGACGGAAGGATTTCATGAATGTTCATTTTCCTTGCTACGTAGTACATATACTAGAATATATACGAATACCTCCAAACTGTGTATTATATTATGTCCATATCTATATAATAGCATACAGTGAAAATATACTATCTTCGTCCCGTCATAAGTGTCCTGTTTGCTTTTTGACACGTTTTTCCATCTCAATATTAAACATATAAAGTAAAATAATTTTATAAAATTAAATTTTGTATTATATAGTTTATCATGTAAGGAATCATATGCAAAACTTAAATTTTCAAAATTAATTTATCTTATATGTTAAAAATTGAAGTCAAATGACATGTCCAAATAGTAAATAGGACGGTCAAGGTGGGACGGAGGGAGTATATAATAACGGAGATGAACATTGGTGGTGGGGTGCAGCTGGCTGAGTGATGAGTGATGAGTGATGCGCGCTGACCATTTTTTTCTTTCATGCCATGATGATGAGTATGATCGATCCCAGCCCCCGGCAACCAAAGAACGGGTCTGGTTTCTCTCTGTCTATATATATGTGCATATCATTTATCCTTCTTCAAATTGATGCACATTTAAAAAAAACAAGAAAAACCAAGTAAAAAGCTAAACCCTTTTTTAAAAAAGCATCAATTCGAATGTCAATTCAAGAAAACATATAAACTTTAATTATTTTGTAAAAAAGAGAATAAACTAGGTAGTACATAGGCCCATTCTTTTACGTTTTGAGAATTGGATGACAGTTGATATGAGCTGATGATTGATTTCAAAATTAGATGGTTGTCTAAAGACCAATATATGTTGTTCTTTTGGTATTAGAGTTTTTGAAGTGATTATGATTATGTATGATGGATTAGTTTGAAAATCAATTAATATGTTGTGTTTTATGTGGTAACTTTTAATTGATTATAAATGTGTTATTTTATTTTAATATCTTGACATAGGATAATTCACTATTTTATATAACTTCATATAGTTAAAAATGCTTAATATTTTTCAATAATTTTATACCTAAGATTTTTTTTATTAAACCATATTATATAGGGAAATTTCATGAATTGCCACTATATTTTTGGCTAATTCATGAAATGCCACTAAAAAAAAGAAAGTCACGAAATGCCACTATAGATAGAAAAAGACAAAAATACCCCTACTAGTTAACATTGTACTCAAACTCTTACAAATTTCTTAACACTTGCACTTAGCTACTCAAACTCCCAAAATATGCATTTTGCTTACAATATAAACTTTCCCAGATGTTTCCTTACAACCACTTTGACCACACCTAATGCATTATCAATCATCCTCATCTCCTTAACTCAAACTTCTCAAGATTTCCAAGGTTATATTGCATCTCCATGCACAATTTCCCCTCCTCTCCATTTACTACTCATCATTCCCAAACTTGTACATACTTATGCATTTCTAGCCATCCTCTTAACACCTTAACATTGTTCTTCACTCAACTACACAATTACTTAGCCTTGTACACATCATTACTCCTTCAACTTACCACTCTAAATTCCTCTTAAACATTACCATCTTCCTTACTCAATTTACTCACCATTCTCATGGTTATACACTCTTATACATTCCTAGTCGTTCCCTTGACAACTTACAACGTTCTCCTACAGTTTTCACCTCCATCACTCAAGTCCACCCCCTTACTATAAAGGTTATACTTATTAATTCACTACTAGGCAATCTCTTAACATCTCACAACAATTTTCCTCAAACTTCACATTAATCTTAGCAATTCTTCCCTTGTAGTTTAAAGGTGATTATTAGTCCCATTTAACTTCTAATTCCTCCTAGACAACTATAGGTCATTCTACTACTCAAGAACACCTTAGTTTAATCATTTCTACCAAAATCTTCTTTAATGTTTCTTAGCACAACCTAGGTCATAATATCTCCTTAAATCACTTTAATCACTTAGTTTCTCAACCAAATTTTTCCATAACCTCTCTAGTATATTATCATGCCCCAAATGCATAGTCTTTCTCCTCTAATCAATCACAAGTTAACAAAGTCCTTAATGGATGTTATCAAAACACCAATTGCACTTAAACACATCAATCCACAATACATTGCATTAATCTTAAATTGCATAGCACTAAGGCTCTTAAATGACATGGCTCTTAGGCCCTTAAATGACATGGCTCTTAGGCCCTTAAATGACATGGCTCTTAGGCCCTTAAATGACATGAATTTAAACACTGAATTTCCCACATTTAGAGCTTTCAACCTGCATTTACACAACACTCAATCTCATAGCAATTATAAATGCTCTTATAATCCACCTTATGCTTATTTTACTAACTCATTTTCCATTGGCTCCTTAGTCACAAGTTCTTAAGCTTGTTCATATTCTTTTTTCTATGTTATATAAACCATATTGTAATGTAAGCTCTAGGCTACGTTTGGTATCTATATAAACACCATTTCCTTAAGGCACTAAATTACATTAAGGCAAGCAATTTACCTTATGTTTCAAGGCTTTCTCTCATTCTCTTCCTTTTGGTTTTCTTGATTGAAAATCGGCCAAGGAGGTTCCTCTCTTGCTAAACTTTTAACCAACATTCAAATAGGTATAATGAGTACTAAGTAATATACCTAGACTCATGGAATCATCCTTAGGTTACAAAGGATTGCTTAGTACATTAAAATGGGTGTTTACCTTCGGAATTTGGAATGGACTTTGATAGAGAATCAAGGCAAGACCTCCTCTAGTCTTTTGAAGAATGAATCAAGGCTAGAACAAGGAGTAAAACAAACCATCTTAAGAGGCAATTTTCGGCATTAATGAAAATGGATGGAAACTTGATTTTTCTTAAGCGTTTCTTACCTTAAACCAAAGAGAGCTCAATCTATCTCTTGAAACTGAATTTTCCACTTCAAATGGAGCTCCTTCAATGGAGTCCAACTTCTGGATTTGGAATTTTGAAAAGAGATGATGGAAGGCCTTGACTCAACTAAGACAAATATGTGCTTAGTTTTTGATTTGGAGCTTAGAGTTGTATTTGGCAAGCATTTGAAGTTGAAGAAACAGGAAGAACAATGGGGTTCTGCTCCTTTATGTGAGGGAGAAGGGAGGATGAAGGTGGTGGCCGGTTGAGAGGAAAAGAAATGAGAGGAGAAGAGAGAGAAGGGAGTAAGTAAAGGTAAGATATTTGTTACTTTTTCAAATAGTGAACTTCCACCCTCTTTCCTCTCTTTAAACATTCTGAATGTGTTAGGTGATGTGTCTGATAAGCCACAGACTTATCATATTTTATGTATTAGATTTAGGAGTTTATTAAATCTAAGGGAAAATTACATCACCCACCCATGACGTTTGGTGAAATTACACAGCCCACCCACGAGGTTTCAAAAATTACTTTGCCCACCCATGTGGTTTCCACAATTTTACATCCAGCAACTTTTCTAATATTTGATCAACTTAAAAGATGGTTAAATGATATCCAAATTTGATGAAACTTTACATGGATGATGCTAAGGTGTTATATTTTTGTTCAATGCCAAATCCAAAGTTTTTTAAGGTCATATATGACCTGTGGGACCCAATGAAACATGAGACACGTTCATCGGGTCCCACGGATCATATATGAGCTTAAAAAATGTTGGATTTCACATTTTACCAAAATAAACACCTTAATATCGTCCATGTAAAGTTTCATCAAATTTGCATATCATTTAACCATCTTTTAAGTTGATCAAATATTAGAAAAGTTACTGGATGTAAAATTGTGGAAACCACATGGGTGGGCAACGTAATTTTTGAAACCTCGTGGGTGGGCTGTGTAATTTCGCCAAACGTCATGGGTGGGCGATGTAATTTTCCCTTAATCTAAATAAGGTTAAATAATGAGTATTTATGTTATATTATGCATTAAAGTGTTTTATTTGTATAGACTTATGTTTTATAAGCTTTTTATGCAAGGAACGAATTCCTAGGCATTCAAGTAATGCCGGATATGAAGCTGGATGTCTCATGCACGGCATAAGCAGAGTGCAGAAAAGGAGCCCTGCCGGGTATGTTGTCGGGTATCTCCCATCCGGCATATGTGAAGAGTCGCCACGGTTGACCAAACGGTGGCAGTTATTTACGGTTGACGGTTTGACCATTGCCGGGTACGGTGCCGGACGGTATCCAGTCCGGCACATGCAATGTTTCACCTAGCAGTTTTGACCGTTAACGGTTTGGCATATTTAACACGTGGTGCCGGATGACTTTCACCCGGCATGCCACCCGGCACAAAGAGATTTTGTTGCCTATAAATAGGCCGAAGGGTTGCACTTATTGATACACTTCATGTAACACCCCTACCGCTAATACCGTCATTACCGTCTAACTTCCTCATACTTCCATACTCACGCAGCGGATACATACTTACGCAACGGTGGGTGATACAATGCCGTTAGCCACCCACGTGACTAACAAGGCTTACTACCACATACAGCATCGGTCTGATGGACCGGAATATCCGAGTACTACACTTTTACAATACATACTCCAGTTACCAATCAAATACTACAATGCTCCATACAATACATTACTCCATAATACAATACATTACAGTACACCGAGTTTACTAAAATCCAAATCCATATAATAATTCTTCCAAGTTTGTACACACTCATTAAGAGTCTAGCATCCACCTAATCCTCACAAACTACATGCTTTTCGAATATAACAAGGGTGTACCGCTTGGTACACTTCTACATCAAATGCTACAAGCCTTATACACTTTACTACTATCTACATTTCATTCCTAGTTGTCTAAGCATAGCTGCCGGTCTCTTACTGCGACCATAACCACTTCAGGTACCTGCACATAAAAAGCGGTGCCCCAAGGGGCTCAGCTTACGCTGCATATGACTTCCGCATACCCCGCGTACTAGCGAGGGTACGCCGACCACTTGGTCGAATACATGCAGTTCATTTTACAAGTGCATACATACATACATGCTTTCATTCATACTACTACAATACTACACAAGGAATACATACATACATTTCATTACATACAAGGAAGACAATACAGGTCAACCAATCATACTTACCCTTACCGGAATACGCATACACAACACATACACCATACATACACAATACTTGTTAGCTCCTTTTTGTCCACCCAGGTTAATCGGGTGGAGATTACTCTTTTACTCAGGGTCAATGACTTACACCAGCCAAGACCATTACTCATACAATACTTACTTATTTACTACTTACTCAAGTTAAGTCGTCGGGACCTCCGGGCAGGGACTACAACGTCCCACCACCGGGCTTTACTGTGGCTCACTAATCCAGGATGCTACCCATTTAAGGGGCTTGGGCCGTGGAAAAGATTAAAAGCCAAGAATCGGTTCCAACCTCTTGTGTCTCCTCATCCTCACGCGTGGCTGAAACTATATCGGACTTCTACTCATTCCAATTTACTCAATACTTACGTTAGGAGTTAGGTAGTTAGGAATTAGTAGAAGTCAATCACATCCAGACCACACAATAATACATTACTCCCGTACACATCCATTCAAGGTACAATACATTACACAGGTACACTACAAGGTACATACACACTTCATTTTCATCCATTTATTTCATGAATTATACAAACTGAGTGTTCAAGGCAATATATCAGGAACAATATAAAACAAGCACAAGTAAGTGCAATAGAGTCTGATTCATACATTTATCTTATCTAGGTGATCAAATAAGCACACAAATCGGGTAACCAGGTTAGGATACAGGGCATGAAGAAATCATACCTTTCACCGTTGATTTTGGACTCACCAACTCCTCTTCGGTGTTTGACTAATCAAATCCTATCACATACATAAGTTGAGTGGTTAATTATTGATAAGTAGTAGACTATCATATTTTATAAGCTAGATTTGTAGTATTATTAGTTAAAATAAGGTTAGAATAGTTAGTATTTGCATTAATTATAAGAAGTCAATTTATATGTTCAGACTAATGCTCTTGGTGTTTTTCATGCAAGGAGCAAGTTTTTCATCAAAAACCGAACCTTGCCGGATATGAAGCCGGATCTCTCATGCACGGCACAAGTACACAGCAGAAATGGGACGTCGCCGGACATGGTGCCGGGTATGTTATATCCGGCATAAGCAAAAGACGCGCCTGTCTACCAATAGATGTCGGTTATTTACCGTTATCCAAACATTAGATGCCGGGTATGATGCCGGATGGAATATGTCCGGCATAAGTGACTTTTCGCGCCAGGGCGGTTTCGACCGTTACGGAAATAGCACGTGTTTAATCCCATGCCGGATGACGTAGACCCGGCATGAGACCCGGCATCCGAAGAATTTTTGTCTATAAAAGGCGCAAGAGGCTGAACATTTTGGGGTATTCATTCCACCATAATTCCACACACTTACTCCACAGAATAGACGCATTTTCGACTGAAGAACTGCTGCACAACCATTCAAGAGAAGAAGAAGATTTGGAAGAAGATTTAGAGGGTGAAGGCCATGTCAAAACTCTCCCTTCTTCTTGTATTTCCTTCTTCAATTCATGGGTGATTGAGTAGTAGTTCCTTCTGTTCTTGGTTGGGATGAAACTCTTTTTGTAAGACAATATGATCTTCTTAATATAATTTTCAAGTTTGTTAAGAGTAAGGTTCTTATTGAAAGAGAATAGGTTGATCTCTTCTTCTCTTCATGCAAGTCTTACTTGTGGAAGACAAGTCCCAAGTAAGATAGGTTAGACTCTCTTAATGGTCTTCCTACTCTCTTCTTATGAATTAAGAGTTAGTAGTGAGAGTGAAGATTAACCCACATTTCCCATTACTTTGTTCATTTCGTGGCATGATATATGCTCGGATTGTTAATAGGTAGTGAGTCTTCTGTTTTCTACTCGGAAACTGGAGAAAGAATATGCATTATGACTATGCCGGACGCACTGCCGGGTGGCCAATGTCCGGCATATTCAATGTCTTTGAATATGCCGTGCAAGTGGTATCCGGCAGGACACCCGGCGTGTTCAGTTGTTGGTTAATTCGAAGGCTTGTGTTTATGTTTCGAGTTCGTATTGATGCTTAGATGGTTTCACTCCCTTAATCAGGAATAAATTCATTGTAGATACCATTTGGTTTTGTTAGTTTTTATTAGAATTAGACAAATCTATCATTGTCCCCCCTCTTTACTTAGTAATTACCAAGGCTAGGACTAATTTTCTATACAAGTCCCTAGGGTTCGACTTGCTTGGTCTTAATTTGCTTCCCTGCTGCTTTTGACCGGGTTTTGGTTTGCTACCCGTATAGATTGAGTAGGTTTTCCTTCATATTTATTTACTGCCGTGCTTGGTGCCGGGTAAGTTATACCCGGCACATTCTTGATTTCTTCCCCATGTTTCTGTTTAAGTTCTGTACATAAATGTGTATATAATACCTACTAAAATCTCTGTTAGCAAAATGGCGCCGTTGCCGGGGACTTGGAATTAGTCCAAGTCCTAAACCTGGTAATTGCCATATTTTTTTTCCTTTTCATTCTTTGATTTATTTCTGTTGTTTTTTTTCCAATTATTAGGAATGTGCCGGACGTAACGCCGGATGTGTAGTACCCGGCATAACCAGAGGAAGTCTGATGCCGGATAGTCTATGTCCGGCCTTGCAGCCGGCATGTCTTACGAATTTGTAAACTCGTCCCCACGAGTACTTTTAAAAATTGTTAATATTATTTTTTTCGCTAATTGTAACATGCCGTGTAGGATGCCGGTAATGTAATCCGGCACAATCGGAGGAAGTCCTATGCCGGATACAGATGGTCCGGCATGCTACCCGGCTCGTTCAATTTAGCCTTTTTTTTTCTTTTATTTCTCTATATGATTTACTTCCTTTTAATGTTCTCACCCTTTGTCCAACTTGTGTACTCAGGATGTCTAAAACATTTGGGTGGCAAAGTTTCAAAGTGAGGATCCGATCTCTTCCATTTCTGCATATATGTGGTTAATGAACTCTACCCCCGTACAGGGGTAGAAATATTCATCAAGAGGAAGAAGTTGAGGACCCGCCCTTGCCTATCACCGCCTTAGGACTACTGCTCGCATGAGTGTGATGCCCGTGGATGAACTTAGGCGAAGATACCCTAATATGGGTATCTTCACTAATAGGATTCACCAAAGGCCCCCCTCATATGCGATATTCACTAGTAGAATCAGGCGTACTAGGTTTAGGGTTATCTACTGTCTTATACTTTAGTACTTTATATTTTATGTACTCTCTAGTATATTTTATATGTTTTAGCATGTGTACTATGTAATGAACAATATTATCTATTTTAATAATAATACTAGTTACATGTTTATCATCTAAATCACATTTCTCTTATTTTCTTTTAGGTACATTCATTTTTAACGTGAATGCCACTTACAAGATCACATAGTCTCCCTGGATCCTCCTCGATTACAATCCAGAAATAGAAAAGACATTCCATCACCTACGAAGGCAGCACAGAAATCACCATACCATGGCTGACATACCGGCAACCGTCAGGAACATTAACCGCCTTCAACCAAGGTCAACAACCTGCCATACCTTCCCGCTCTTTCCCAAGCAGATTATGAGGAATGGCAGAAATTAAAGCCTTACCATCAAATCCGTTGTGAAAGAGTTAGGAATGTTCGATGGAACTAATCCTGACGAAGCCTTACTCCACATTACAAAGTTCCTCCAGCACGTAAATAGCCTTACTTCCAAAGATACGGTTCTCGAATACGCTAGACTTTCCCTATTTCCTCATAGCCTCACAGGGAAGGCAAGTAAGTGGTACCATAGCATAACCCCACAAACTATTCACACATGGGATGACATGGCCACTAAATTCCATGACAAATTCTTACCCCCAAGCCGAACCTTAGAGATGATTGCTGAAATTTATAACTTCAGGCAACCAGGCTCAGAGAACATCGGCGAAACGTGGGATAGATTCAAAGGTTTGCTTCTGACTTGCCCCCACCATGGTCTCACCAAGGACAACTCTCCCAATTATTCTATAAAGGATTGGTGAACCAATGTAAGACCATGGTACTCTTCCCTTGGTGCTGATATCCTGAAGAAACCCGGAGAGCAGTTCCTTAATGGAATTGAATCCCTTTGTGAAGAAATAAGGGATTGGGCTACCGGTGGTTCCAGAGGCAGCACCCCAGGTCTATACCAAGTAGGAGGAAGCGACAGCAAGATCGAGCAATTGTTGAAGAGTCATGAACAATTAATGGAAAGTAACGCACAGCAATCCACTAAAGTTAGTGCCTTGCAGAAAGTGGTGGAGCAATTGGCCATGAGTTCTCTTCCCCAGCATGCAAAAGTGGTAAATTCAAGACAACCTCAGGTATCGCACCCCTCTGTGTTTCCTTTACCTTCTGATGTGTTTTGTACACAGTGTGGAGGACCACACGATTTCGAACAGTGCCCTGAGTTGCAGGAATTAAAAGCATCTGAGGAAGTGAATTATGTCAACAACAACCAAGGATTCAGACAACCTTGGCAGAGAAATGTCCAAACTTCTCCTCACTCCCAGAACCAACCAGGATTTCAGGGAAATCCAAGACAATTCCAGCAACCAACATATGGTGGTAGACCACCCCAATATTCATCGAATCATGAAGCCGAGATGGCCGAGATGCGTGATTTAATGAAGGCTTTGATGAACAAGTCACGAGATACACAGGAAGACATCTCAGCCCTTAGAAAAGATCAGAAGTCACTGCACTCTCAGATCCAGCAAATGCTTACCCAGCAGAGGCCATCCGGCCAATTACCTTCACAAACTCAAATAAACCCAAGAGAGCACGCAAAATCAGTTACCTTTGGGAAGTAACGATGTAAGCGCGGTCACTCTCAGAAGCGGAAGAGAGGTTGGTAAGGATCAAAGAAAGAAAAAGAAAAGCAAATTGATCCTATTGATTTGGAGGAAATCTCCACAGAGGTACAATCTCAGGAGACACAGGCTCCTGTCCTTTTCTCTCCCTCTTCTACTTCTACTCCTCCCAATAAAAATCAAATTTCTACTGAAAAACTGCCATTTCCCAATAGGCTTAAGAAAAAGCATTTAGATGAGCAGTTTAAAAAGTTTTTGGGTATCTTTAAGCGTTTAACTATTGATATCCCTCTGATTGATGCATTAAAGCAAATGCCCACTTATGCCAAGTTCCTGAAGGAATTAATCAACAATAAAAGACAGATGGAGGACGTTGAGATGATAAGTTTGACCGAGGAGTGCTCCGCAGCATTGCTACGAGCCCTACCGCCCAAACAGAAAGACCCCGGACTACCAATTGTACCATGCTACATTGGAGATATTGATTGCGGCCATGGTCTATGTGACCTTGGGGCCAGCATCAATATCATGCCATACTCAATTTTCACCAGGATTCATGGCAGTCAATTAAAGCCAGTTTCCTTTTCCCTACAATTGGCTGATAGATCCTCAATAAAGCCGATGGGAATGGTGGAAAATTTGGTAGTTGGAGTCGACAATTTCATCTTTCCCGCCGACTTCGTGGTTCTAGACATTGATGAAGATACCGAAGTCCCCCTAATCCTTGGAAGACCCTTCCTAAGTACCGCACGCGCGATCATTGACGTCCAGGAGGGCAAAGTCATCTTCCGAGTTGGGGACGAAAAGATCGAGTTCGATATGGCAAAAATGGTAAGAAAAAGTGTAAATGCTCATACTGTTTGCTGTGTCGGTCTTTTGGCAGATAATGGTGAGATGAATTCCAAGATGATGAAGAAACATTCTCCATCCCCTCAATCGAAGCACACGAATTAGAGGCATTGGAGCAAATCTTGGTTTCATCAATCGAAGAGTCTCCCACAAGGGAAATCAAGGTGGTTATTGACCAACTCAATGGTGGTAAGCGAAAAAGTGCCAATGGATGTCAACCGCCATTAGAGAGCTTAGAACGCTCACCATTTAAAGCCATCCCATCAATCGAACAACCTCCCGAGGTAGATCTTAAAGCACTTCCATCCCATCTCAAATACCTTCCTCTTGCAGGTAACAATGCTTCCTGTTATCATCTCCTCACTTCTAACTGCTGAACAAGAAACTAAATTGTTAGGAGTCTTAGGATCATAAGAGAGCAATAGGTTGGTGTCTAGCTGATTTAAAGGCATTGATCCTAGTTTTTGCACTCATCGTATATTTATGGAGGAACACCATAAATCGATTAGGCAAAATCAGAGGCGATTAAACCCAAATTTGAAAGAAGTTGTGAAAAAGGAGGTTTTGAAATTGTTAGATGCAGGTATCATCTATCCAATTTCCGACAGCCCTTGGGTGAGTCCTGTCCAAGTGGTTCCCAAAAAGGGAGGCATAGTGGCCGTCCCTAATGAAAAAGGAGAATTAATCCCTCAGAGACAAACAACTGGTGGAGAATGTGCATTGATTATAGAAGATTAAATGCAGCCACTAGGAAGGATTATTTTCCTTTACCATTTATAGATCAAATGTTAGAAAGATTGGCAGGTCAGGAATTTTATTGTTTCCTAGATGGATACTCAGGCTATTTCAAATTCCAATTGCACCAGAGGATCAGGAAAAGACCACCTTTACCTGTCCTTATGGTACCTTTGCTTATAATCGTATGCCATTTGGACTTTGCAATGCTCCTGCCACTTTCCAACGTTGTATGCAAGCAATATTTTCTGATTTCATAGAAAAGTATAGAAGTATTCATGGATGATTTTAGCGTATATGGTTCCACTTTTGACGATTGCTTGCAGCAGCTGGATTTGATTTTAGACAGGTGTGAAGATACAAATTTAGTCTTGAATTGGGAAAAATGCCACTTCATGGTGAAGGAGGGCATAGTGTTGGGACACAAAGTGTCAAAAGCTGGTATTGAAGTAGACCGGGCCAAGGTCGAAATCATCGAGAAACTCCCACCTCCTACCACCGTCAAAGAGGTTCGAGCATTCTTAGGCCACGCCGGGTTCTACCGTCGGTTCATTTCGGACTTCTCCAAGATTGCCAAACCCTTAAGTGACTTACTAGGGAAGGATACAAAGTTTGAATTCACTACGGAATGCTTGGAAGCATTTGAAGTCATCAAGGAGAAGTTAATTTCAGCCCCTGTAGTCGTTTCCCCCGATTGGTCTCTTCCCTTCGAGATCATGTGCGATGCAAGCGACTATGCTGTGGGGGCTGCATTATGTCAGAAAAAGGATAAGGTATTGCGAATAATCACGTATGCAAGCAAGACCCTTGTTGATGCACAAAAAAATTACACAACTACAGAAAAGGAGCTTCTTGCAGTTGTCTTCGCCCTAGACAAATTTCGCTCTTACTTATGGGGGAGCGAAGTCATTGTACATACGGATCATTCTGCCCTGAAGTACCTCTTTACCAAAGCAGAAGCTAAGCCAAGATTATTGCGCTGGATCCTTCTACTCCAAGAATTTGATGTTTTGGTTGTTGACAAGAAGGGTTGTCTCAATGGTGTTGCTGATCACCTCTCCCGCATTGAACGACCATACGACGGGATCCCCATCAGAGAATATTTCCCAGACGAGACGGTGTTCAGTGTTCAGCAGCTTTCATGGATGGAATCTGCATCGAAAGATGATATTGCACAAATTTTACAGAACTAGTTGCATTGTGTGAAGCCTTACAGGAGCCATGGTTTGCAGACATGGCCAATTACTTAGCCTCCGGAATCCTACCTCATGGTCTCTCTTCTCAGCAAAAGAAGAGATTTTTGTCTCAAGTAAAGCATTTCTTCTGGGATGATCCATACTTATTCAAAGTTTGTGCCGATGGGATCATCCGGAGATGCATTCCTGAAACAGGTCACTTCAGTTCTGCAGTTTTGTCACTCTAAGGAGCCGGCGGACATCATGGGGCTACACGAACAGCAGCCAAGGTATTGGAATCAGGGCTCTATTGGCCAACCTTGCATAAAGATTCCCATCAGTTTGTTTCTCAATGTGACAGTTGTCAAAGAATGGGAAACATCTCCAGGCGTCATGAAATGCCGCTAACAAATATCCTGGAGGTCGAATTATTCGATGTTGGGGCATCGACTTCATGGGTCCCTTCCCCTCATCGCAGGGCCATCATACATCTTAGTCGCCGTCGACTATGTTTCCAAATGGGTTGAAGCCATTCCATGCTCTTCTGCCGATGCCAAGACTGTCTGAAATTCTTAAAGAAAAACATTTTCACCAGATTTGGCGTCCCGCGGCTATCATTTCTGACGGTGGTTCTCACTTTTGCAACCGTCAGTTTGATAACCTCTTAACGAAGTATGGAGTTCATCATAAGATTACGCTTCCCTACCATCCACAGGCTAATGGACAGACCGAAGTCTCCAACCGTGAATTGAAATGGATCTTACAGAAAACGGTCCGTTCATCTCGCAAGGATTGGTCCCCCAAACTCGATGATGCTTTATGGGCATATCGAACTGCCTTTAAAACTCCTATCGGGACCACACCATTCCGCCTTGTGTATGGAAAAGCTTGTCATTTGCCCGTAGAACTTGAGCATAAGGCCTACTGGGCTCTCAAAGCACTCAACTTTGACATGGAGAAAGCAGGAGTCAAAAGGAACTTCCAGTTATCTGAGCTTGAAGAATTACGCCACAACGCTTATGAGAATGCTCAGCTCTATAAAGAGCGTACTAAGAAGATTCATGACCAAGCTATTCTTCCACGCGATTTTCATGTGGGTGATCAAGTCCTCCTCTACAATTCTCGCCTTCGACTTTTTCCGGGAAAGTTGAAATCTCACTGGGCTGGACCTTTCACCATCACTTCCATGACTGAATATGGTGCTTTCGAACTCGAAAATTCTACGGGTACAAGATTCAAAGTCAACGGTTCCCGCTTGAAGATATCTAAGCCCTGAATGTAAGACTTCCAACTCCGTGGATCTTTTCATGATTCCACCTCCGAAGAAGTTGATGCCACTGCAACTACAAAATGCTGCTATGTGCCAAAGGCCAAGTGTAGGGCCTTCATCCCCACGTACACCTTCCAGGGAAGTTGTGTTCTTTCTTGCTATTAAATTTATTTTATTTCCTTATTTCTTTACTTCTTTATTAAACACATGGGGACAGTGTTCCTGCCTAGTGTAGGGCAGGGGGATTCCCCCTTGAAAAAAAACGTTTATAGCATGTCTAGTTTATCCAATATAGTAAGTTTAAGTTTATTAACCTTATACTTAACTTTTTGTATGTCCTTGATTAAGTTGACATTAGGGAAGACTTATATTTGTTCTCTCAAGAGGTAAGCTTTCTAATGACCCTTAATATCATTTCTCACTTCATGATTCTTTTTGTTAACATGAGTAAATGAACTTACTTCTACTTTGTCTTTGATCTACTTTTGGGTGATATATCTTTCCTTCCTTTTCAAAATAGTTCAATATTAGGGTGAAAATCTTAGAAAAGGGTGATGAAAAAAGAAAAAAAAAGAGAAGAAGCTTCGAAAAAGAAAAAAAAGAAGAAAACATCTTCCAAAAAAAAATATATATGAAGCATTATGAGGTTGCAAGATTGCCTCAAAAAAAGAAGAATTGAGAGTTGTTCCTTTTGTTTTTCTCCTAAATTCCCCGTTCTTAAAAAAAACAATCATGTTAGATTCAGAAACCCTTGAAAAATAGGGCTGAATGAAAAGAAACACACAACCATGATGAGAGTCTTGGCCACATTCAGAAACTCTTGAAAAATAGAGCTGAATGTTAGGAAACCGGAAGAAGGAGAGATGCAAAAACCCCTTATACAAAATAGCCCATGAGTTCTTGTTCCATTTTTGAGATTGAATGTTTTATTACTTACCCACTTGTATATTATTGATAGAATGAGAAGATTAAGTGATGCTTATGATTAAGAATCAAGTTGTTAGGAAAGAAATATCTCATTGCCATTCTAAAGTTTATTTGTTTTGTGCACAAGTAGTTACTCTTTCTTGATTTAATTTTGCTCGAGGACTAGCAAAAGGTAAGTGTAGGGCCTTGATAAGCCGTAGACTTATCATATTTTATAAGCTAGATTGTAGTGTTATTAGTTAAAATAAGGTTAGAATAGTTAGTATTTGCATTAATTATATAAGAAGTCATTTTATATGTTCAGACTAATGCTCTTGGTGTTTTTCACGCAAGGAGCAAGTTTTTCATCAAAACCGAACCTTGCCGGATATGAAGCCGGATCTCTCATGCACGGCTCAAGTACACAGCAGGAATGGGGCGTTTGCCGGACATGGTGCCGGGTATGTTATATCCGGCATAAGCAAAAGACCGCCTGTCTACCAATAGATGTCGGTTATTTACTGTTATCCAAACAAGACTGGGTGGAAAAAGTCCAGCATAAGCGACTTTTCGCGCCAGGGCAGTTTCGACCGTTACGGAAATAGCACGTGTTTAATCCCGATGCCGGATGACGTAGACCCGGCATGAGACCCGGCATCCGAAGAATTTTGTCTATAAAAGGCGCAAGAGGCTGAACATTTTGGGGGTTCATCTTCACCATATTTCCACACACTTACTCCACAGAATAGACGTACTTTCGACTGAAGAACTGCTGCACAACCATTCAAGAGAAGAAGAAGAAGATTTGGAAGAAGATTTAGAGGGTGAAGGCCATGTCAAAACTCTCCCTTCTCCTTGTATTTCCTTCTTCAATTCCATGGGTGATTGAGTAGTAGTTCCTTCTGTTCTTGGTTGGGATGAAACTCCTTTTGTAAGACAATATGATCTCTTAATATAATTTTCAAGTTTATTAAGAGTAAGGTTCTTAATGAAGGAGAATTGGTTGATCTCACTTTGTTCATTTCGTGGCATGATATATGCTCGGATTGTTAATAGGTAGTGAGTCTTCTGTTTCTTCTCGGAAAATGGAAAAAGAATATGCATTATGGACTATGCCGGATGCACTGCCGGGTGGCCCATGTCGGCATATTCAATGTCTTGAATATGCCGTGCAAGTGGTATACGGCAGGACACCCGGTGTTCAGTTGTTGGTTAATTCGAAGGCTTGTGTTTATGTTTCGAGTTCATATTGATGCTTAGATGGTTTTACTCCCTTAATCAAGAATAAATTCATTGTAGATACCACTTAGTTTTGTTAGTCTTTATTAGAATTCGAAAAATATCAATTTCCCCCTCTTTACTTAGTAATTACCCAGGCTAGGACTAATTTCTATACAAGTCCCTAGGGTTCGACTTGGCTTGGTCTTAATTTGCTTTCCTGCTACTTTTGACCGGGTTTTGGTTTGCTACCCGTATAGATTGAGTAGGTTTCCTTTATATTTATTACTGCCGTGTGATTGGTGCCGGGTAAGTTATACCCGGCACATTCTTGATTTCTTCCCCATGTTTTGTTAAGTTCTGTAAATAAATGTGTATATATTACCTACTAAAATCTCTGTTAGCATGCGCATGAAATTTTCATGCAAGTATCGCATGCACTATCGGCATCTGCTGCGCTCTACTTACATGCACGTGAGTTAGTTCAACCATGCACACATGTACCGATGGGCTGATTTAATTTCAAAAGAGAAATGCCGTGGAGGTGGGAGCATCATTATAAGATGGCCGGTAGACTTCAAAAAGAAAAAAAGAGGACACGGGCGACAAAAATATAAAAGGGGAGAGGCGCGATCGACGCGAGAAAAAAGAGGAGGACGGACTCGACCAGAAGAGAACAGACAGAAAAGAAAAAAGGGAGAACATAGGCAAACGAAGAGAGCGACCAAAAACGGGAAACAGAAGAAGAAAAGGGAAAAAGGACCCTATCTCCATTAAATCTTCTTCAAACAACCCATGGCTATCTCTTTTACTCTTCTTCTTTTACTTCTTTAATGTCTGAGTAGTCCTATTTTGTACCCTGGGATGGGGTTTGACCCCAAATCCCCAAACTAGCATCTAAAACCTAATTTGCTTAAATATAGTTGTTTTGTCTCTCTAAATTTAATGAATGTCTAGATGATCACCTTTGTGCATTTGTGGTTTCTCCTAACTTCATACATATGTGATTTAGGGATTTAGACCAAGAGAGAGACAAACCCTAGATTTTTCCTTCTTTAATTAGTTGGTAGATTTAGTGATATTGTTAAGGGTCTGTTCTTATTGCTATCTAGTGAGGGCTATCCAACCTAATCGAAGGGTTTATTCAACTAGATAAGATTTGGCTTTCTCTAGGATTTTAGAGTTAGTCATAACTTTAGTCCTAATAGACAACTGGGCAAATTGGGAAAAAATGTTATGTTTGGGAGTATTTAAGCGATTACACTTTCCCGGGGTGCATCTTCATTTTAATCCATTAAAATACCACTTTAGTTTAACTATTCTCTTTTTATTACTAAACCGAATCACTAAGCTTGCCTCCGGCTAAAACCCATATTTTTACCGTTTCTAATTAAACAACTAAATACCAAAGCTAGGGAGATAGAACCAATTTCCTTGTGGATACGACACTTGTTGTACCACATCGAATAGGTGCACTTGCCTGCTCTTGCATATATTTATATATTTGTGATATATATTATTTGCACAACATTTCCTTGGGCCTCCTCCCTGGACTGTAGCATTAACTCGGTTGCTGATGCGGCATCATAACATTCTTGGATAGTAGTAAAACGTATTGCTCCCATGGAGCCCTGGATGCGATATTGCAAACCTCCCCTAAACTTCTGAATCTTTACGGTGTCGGAGTAGTCGACCCCTGGTATGTAATCCAGTAGGCTGATGAACCGTGCGTAGTACTGATCAACCGTCTGACTCCCCTGGATTAGGGTCTCAAATTCTTGCCTCTTCCTCTGCTTCAGTGTTAGGGGTAGTACTTCTCCCGCAACACCTCCACAAACACCGTCCAATCAAAGTTTGGTGTAGCTCTATGGTGGCCCTCGACAGACCGTCACCATATGTCTACTGCGTCCTTCAGGTTGTACGCTGCTATGTCGACCTCTGGTCTTCTGGAACTCTAACAGCCTTGAATGCCTTCTGGTGTTCCACAATAAATTTCTCTAGTGCGGCGGGGTCTGGTTCCCCTGAATACGTCGGTACTAGCGTCTGCAACGCTCTTCAATCAGTTTGTTTCTCTAGGCTGCGGTGGGTGGGGTATGGCTCCCGCAAACTGAGCTCCTAGCTGCTGGGCGAAGGCTGCCATGGCCTCTGCTAGGCCTGGTATCTCTGGGACAATCTGCCGGTGTCTCGCCACCGCGTCCACTGCTACCTCCACGTGGTCTACCAGCTCTTGACATCTACAGGATAGTATACGATTATTACTACTCGGTGCTATACCGTTTTACATACACAATCATAAATATGTAAGAAAGCTAACTACTAGCAATAAAGATATCCCTAAGATTTTTCTTTCTAGGTCACGAATCCTCACAGACGTTTCCCGTATCCCAAATGTCCTATGCTCACTGTTCTTGACTCAGTATCTTCATCAGAGCGGACTGCTCTGATACCACTTTTTGTAACACCCCTAATCCTAATCCTGTGATGTAGCGCAAGTCGTAGCATAACAAAATATAATTCACAGCGGAAAATAAAACTATCTAACGTTTGGTGTTACACGCCGTCACTCACCCATGTGAGTAACAAGGCAACCTTACTCCATCCAACAACTTCAACTTTCCACCGCTGTGATGAACAGATACTGAGCACTCTTAATATTACAAACCAAATCCGAACTTAACAACTGAGCAACTAACCCAAATACAACAAACTCCATAATACAGTACATAATAAAACTAAAAGTGTTTATTGAAAACACATCAGCTACCCTGTATCCCGCACTCCGGCTTGTGTCTTCAATCAGTAACCTGAAATTTTTGCCCATTGAAGGGCTCAGCAAACGATATGCGGGTATGCTAAATGTAGTTTTAAATCATTTGGATTCCTTAAGTCGTTTAGCTATCTTGATATTAGATTCATTACATGATGTACCAATTTACAATAATAATAATAATAACTGTACATGTTAAATAAACACATAATAGTTCACCTAACAATATCATCACATAATAGTAAACAACAACCAAATAATCAAACACCAATAATCCATAACAGTAACCCAACAAGATACACATATTAATTAACTGTACTTGTTAGTAGGTCACATGACCCTTATCCTTTTAAACCAACCACTTAAACTTTCCAATTAAATTCCACCTCAGGCGTCATGTTAGGATTACCTTTAATAACTTATTAATGGACAGTAGTCCCCTGGGTTCCAAAGGAACGTTGCCAGGTGACCTTATGGCCCTGGATAATTTATATGCCTGAAGGCGACCAATTCGGTCTAAACCTGTGCACCAACAGTAGTGCTTGAAATACCCCAAACTTAGATATGGTGTTTAAATGATAAACTAAGATAAGGAGGCTAAATAATGCCTTAGGAACATAAGAAACATTTCTAATCAAAGAAAATAAAGGAAACACCAAAAGAGCAGTTTAAGCAAAAACGTGCTCTAAGCTCGGAGAGACATGGGAGAGTACCCAAATATTGTTCTAAGACCTTAGTAATATCCTAATGGTCATTTTAAACCAATTACCAAGAAAAACCAAGCTTGAAAACAAGTTAAAACACAAAATGTGCTTTAAGGAGTTAAAGCACGTTTTTGAAAAATTGCTTGTAAATGATTTGAATGGCTAAATGTCCATCATTACTCTTTAATTAACATGTGTACTATAGTATCACATTTGGAAGCCTATATCAATGGGAAATCGAAAATTTCACAACAATGTGCCTTGTTTTGGTGAATAGTGAATTAATTAAGCTAGTTTATAACACAAGTCTATATAAGTGAGACATTTGGTCAACAAAGACTTAAGTACCCTCATTATTAAAGGGGGCCGGTTTCTTAGGAGGTGAGTCACCACCTTCATGAGTTATTAAGCAATTAAGAAAGCAAATAGACTTATAAAGCAAAAAGTACTATTTACCTTTTAACATAATATCACATTTTACTTACCTCTCTCCTCATCTCCTCATTTCTTCTTGTTTCCCATGGTTTCTTCAAGCTCTCTCCCTTCTCCATTAACGTGAAGAACAACTCCATGCTAGCTCCATCTAGCCTTGCCACATCTTGCTCATTTTAGCTCCAAATCCAAAACAAAATACATATTCTTCTTAGTTAGCTCAAGCTCCTTCTTTCTATCTTTTCAAAACTTCAAGAGCTTCATTTTGGTGCCAAGCCAAACCACCATTGGAGGAGGAAATTCAAGTTTGGAGACTCCATTGGCATCTCCATTCTCTTAAGGTAAAGAAGTGTAAGAAAATCTAGGTTTCCACCATTTTCTTCACTTGTCCGAAAATTAGTACTCATGGGACTCCATTTGAATGCCTTGTTCTAGCTTGATTCACTCTTCAAAGGAGAGAGGAGGTCCTTCTTGCTTCATATCCAAGCTTGTCTTGAGGAACTAAGGTAAAGCAATCAATTCAAAACCTTAAAACACATTTTTAACCTAGGTTTTATTCCTTAAGGTAAGTGGTTGTTTAGTGCTCATTAGAGTTATTGGACATTGTTTAGAACATTGGCAAGGAGAAATATTGGTGACCGAGATTGGTAAGAGAAGTCTAAGGAGAAAAGCTTGTGAAGCTTGTCAGAGAACAAGGTAAAATACTTTACCTTAAGATGTCTTGTTGTTTAAGGGAATGAGATTTGGGTATATGATGAGTTTAGTAGAGATTTTACATTAGAAAAGGGTTATATATAAACCTAGGAGAAACAATGACTATACTTGTGAACTTGTGACTAAGGAGCAAATGAGAAAAAGAGATAGTTTAAGAATATCAAGGTGAAATACAAGAAGCATTTTATTTCAATGGGAGCCTGTGTGTTATTCGCAGGTTGAAGGCAAATATATGAGGAAATTCAGTGGTTAAGATTATTGTCATTTAAGGGCCTAAGTGCCAAGCATTTAAGTTTATGCACTATAAGATGATGTGGTGTAGTTTTGGTGTAAATTGTGTGTTAAGGTGTTGTGAGGAGAATTTGAGTGGTATTGGTTGTTTGATGGAGAAAAACCGAGTGTTAGGATGTACTATGTACTAGAGAACCCATGGCAAAAATTTAAAGGGGAACTTAAGTGTTTAAGATATTCTAAGGAGATTTCATGACTAAGGAAGTACTAGGAAGTTTTAGAGGTTGTCTCGATGAAAAAGGGGTGAGTTTAAGGTGTTTAATGAGTTATAATGACTTAGGTATTACTATGAAGGGATTTAGAAATCAAGAGACTGTATTTGAGTATTTAGGACTTAGGCAAATGTTGATAAACAACTAGGAAGGAAACAATGTGTTGATGGATGGAAGTTTAAGTTGTGAAGGAACATTAAGTAAATGCATGAGAGAGTTTTAGATAGTGAAAGATGCTTGGGAGATGATGTTATAGTGGTGAGGAAAAAATTTGGCATAGTGGTTACATTAGGTATGAACCACCACCTAGAAACCTAGAGGAAAGCATTACAAGTGTTAGCATTATTACAAGGAAAAATTATAATGATTAAGGTGAATCTTGGTGAATGATTAATGTGTTTGGAGGATGCTCTAAGGTGGGTTTAATGGTCTAAGTGATGTTAGAACACATTGGATGGCTTGAGGAAAGGTTTAGTGAAGAACTTGGCAAAGTTTGGGCATGTTTTGGTGGCGTCCGACCCAGGGGTCCGACCCAAGTTTGGGTCGGACGGCCTCTGTTTAACGCCAGGGAAAGGTTCTGGAATGGTCCGACCCAGAGGTCTTGGGTCGGACATGGGTCGGACGGGTGAGTTTTAGAGGGCAAAATAAGTTTCTGGAATGGTCCGACCCAGTTGGTTGGGTCGGACGTGGGTCGGACATGGGAGGTTTTAGAAGACGGAAAGTTTCTGGAATGGTCCGACCCAGTTGGTTGGGTCGGACGTGGGTCGGGACATGTAGGGTTTTTCAAACCCGAAAGTTACTAGAATGGTCCGACCCAGAGGGTGGGTCGGACGGTGGGTCGGACGGCCCTTAACACTTAAAAAAAAAGAAATTTGAATTCTAAGAATGATAAATGGTGATAAGGTACACCTTTGGTAGGGTGGTAATGGTTGTGACCCTAAGAACTTAAGGCTTAAGTTAAGTTAAGTTAAGTATAAATATTAATGTTTAAAGTTAGGCTTGTAAGCTAAGTGGCAAAGACTTGAGAGGTTATTGAATGGGAATCTTAGAGACTAAGTGAGTTAAGTAAGGGCAAATAACTAATGACCTAAAAATGAATGAATGATTTTAGGTTTGTGAATTGGGACCCCGAAGAAGGATAATCAAACAACGAACGACGGTGAACGGTACAATCCTTCTTGTGACCTGCTTGCTAACGAGGTGTCCCTCGGCTTGTGTGCTATCTGTTATTTGCTATGACTAAAACAAGATAAAGCATGCAACCGGTTATATTTATTCTCGTTGTGATTGTGTTATCTTTACACTAACCCGCGAGACTTGAGATTGTTACTAACCAAGTTTAGTACTTACTGAGCTAAGAATGAGAGTTAAGTGTGATGGTTGTTGGTTAATGCCCGTTAAGGCTTAGCTAGCACATGGTGATTAAGATTTCTACTAACTGGAACTTGAGTGAGGAAACCCGGGACCGATCTCCGGTCATGCATGCTAAGGAAAAAGGGGGAACAGTATCTGAATCAGATCCGCCCTCCGCTTAAGGACTTGTCTTCGGACTTGTAGCCTAGGCCGGTTGCCGGCTCAGCTACGCTGGACTCCCGTCCAGAGTAGGTGGCATTAAGATGGTGCGGTGGGATCACCTAAATCCCAAGTTCGAATTAAGCTACAACCAATCCCTTCCAGGAAAGGTTTGTATACTGAGATAAGATTAAGATTGAGATTAAGATTAAGGTAAGGTAAGGAACTGAGATTAAGGAAAAGAGGACTAAGGAGGGGGTTACTAACCCACTTGATAAGGGAACGCTTGAGTCGTTCATTGTTGTGAACTATATATGTTCATCTGTGGTTATTGTTATTGCACTTCATATTATGCTTGTGATGTAATCAATTTCCATGCTATCGACAATTAGTCGTCGTAGCCCCGTTAGCTTGGGGGCCATGAGAGGGTGTACCAGCATTCGTGCTGACCCCTCGGGGGCTATTTTTACAGTTGCAGGTAAGAGACCCATGAGGACGCACTACGAGAGTAGGAGCGGTTAGACTTAGGGTGGGACATTTATTTTGAGTTCGGGTTGAGCCTGTGCACCCGACTGTTTATATTAAACTGATGTAAGTTTGGGATTATGTTTAAGATACTTGTACTCGGTTGGTTATGGTATTGTGGTTGGTGATGTTTTGAGTTGGATAAGTATTGTAAATGTTAAGGCCAGTATATTCTAACGATCAGACCGTGGCAAGGTCCAGGTGTTTGTTATCTCCGCTGCGACGTATTCGATTAAGTGTTCAGTTTTGCGATAACCACGAATGACTTAGGATGGGGTGTTACACCCTCTGCCATCGTCGAATGTGGACAATGGATTCCCTTGAGTGACTCTTGATATAGTCCCTCGTAGTGATCACGACGCGCAACCAGAAAGTCGAAACAGTCTGGATTCCTCTCCTTATAAGTTAGCCCTTTAGTCAGTGATACAATATCCGATCCTTGAGTTAAGACTATAACAGTTGACCATCAGTTAGGTTCACATAATACCTAAAGGTCATCTAGTCTTGTTCCAGTTTAGATGTATAAACTTCCAGTCAAAAGACGTTCGTGTAAAAATAAAATGCAATAGTGTCGAGCAATACAGTATACAATATCATATACCTAAATCACAGATATCGCTCTTAACAACTAAACAACAGTGTGTGGACCTCAGGAAAATCCTTAGAACATTCAGACCACACAATTAACATACCGTTCACCGTGTAACTTGCTAGCTTGACAGTTCACGCTTTAGTACTTTCTTCCCGTACGTTGTTATATTTACATGCAATACCGGGTAATGTTAATACAACTATTCACTAAATATTACAATACTGTCACTACAAAACTAATACTTGTAGTATACTAACTCCGTATGTTCTTTATTTCTCCCTGTTATTTAACAGTGGTTCTAGGTAGTTTAACAGTTCGTTATTTTATGTAGTAACCACATGTGATAATGAATTTCCATTTTATGGTACATCTTCATCTCATTAATTATATACTCATCATTATTTTCACTTAGTCCATATATTGATATCATTTGGTTATTTTTATTATAACCATAATTATTTTATAAACTTATATATACTCCATAATATACCATATTACTTAGTTTTAATTTCTTTCTTTATTTAATTACAAAACCAACCTTATAAATTCGGTAATTATAATTTGAACACATTAACTTTTGTAAATTACTTAACTAACCACATAAACTTTTGGAAATTATTAATGGAGTTTACTAACTTTTATAAATTACCAAATAGTCCCATAAGTTTCGGTTTTGACAAATAGTTTCCCATATTTACAATTTAATCCCAAAACTTTATATAAGTTACATATTAACTCATAAACTATAGTTTAATATTTAATTTCTTAAATACCGAAAGGACCCCTATATTTTCACAAATTATGGTTTCGCCCCATAATCAATTCGGTTTTAGTTTTAACTTTCTTAAATACTATTCACCCCAAAACTTTAATAAACTTATATTTTATGTCATAAATCATTTTAACCCAAAGTTTTTGGTCAACACTTTGACCAAGACTTAATTTCATAATTAATACTTTAATACACCCAGAAAATCATTGGTAATTCGGTTATACACCATACTTCCATAAATTACAAAATAACCCCAAAACTTTATAAAATATTATTTTAACACTTAAACACTTGTTTAAATTCACCAAAATTCATAACATTAATTTCTACCTTATATTATATCATAACTATACTAAATAAACCTTTTAACTCTCGGCTTTTATATTTAGTACCCTATACTTTTCAAATTTACATTTTAGCCACATAACTTTATCAACTAGCCATTTAAATACTTGTAGCTATTTTAATACTCCCAAAATTTATAATATAAGCTAATATACTTATATTCTTCAAAACTCACCAAATAGAACATTTTATTCTCGGCTGTAGCAAATATTTATCCTATGGTTTTAAATCTTGATTTATATCTTATAATAAGTATATAAATATATATATAAGCCATATAACACTTCTAAAAATTATGCTAATGACTTAGAATGATTATAAGCTCAAAATAGACCATTTAACTCCTAGATATTTTGGCCTACTTATTTATGTACCATAATTAATTTTGTGACACAAATTTAACCTTAGGTACTAATCTTACCTTGTATGTTATAAATTATTTCTTGTAATATAACCTATAGTTTCCGGCTTTAATATTTCTAAGGGTTGTACATAAATTTTATACTAAAGTTTGAAGCTTAAATCAACTTAAACTTAGTATATTTAATTATAGAAACTTACTCCTTAAATCAAGATTGATTTTGTACTTGATTCTTCTTGATTCCAAGCTCCTCCAATGGTTTTTTGGTGTAGAATTTTCGGCCTCCATATATAGATTTAGGAGATCCATGTGTTAGACTTCTAACAAGGATTTATAAGTAAGATTTGGAGTAGTTTTACAAGAGTTTACCTTAGGTATTTTCCAATGAATTTTCGGTGCACCTTGGGATGTTTGGAGATCCAAGTTTCCTTCATGAAATAATGAAGGGAACATTGGTTTAGAAGCTATAAATTTTCGGAAATGACTTTAGGTATTTACTAGGATTTTTCAACATGAAAATATACCTTAACGTGATCTTGTTGTTCCTTGTGTTGTTGTTGAATCAAGACAACTCCTTGGAACACTTAAACTTGGCGAATTCTTGCTAGGTTGCGAGGATGATTCTTGCTTCAAGACTTAGTAGATTTAGCTAGGAAAATTACATAGAAATGGTGTTAGAACTTAAGACACCATTAATGGAGCTTGAAGCTCACAAGAATAAACTAGCTAAGGAAGAAAGAAAAGAGAGGGAATGAGAGGCTTACCAAATCGGTGGAAGGAGGGGCAAATGAGAATGGTTACTCACGTAAGAAAATAAGGGTTTGGCCAAGGAAAGAATTTTTGAACAATAATGTCAAAATTGTCTAGCTTTTTTGTTTATTCATTTGACCCATGGCTCCATAAAATCTCATTATTAGCTTGTTTTCGGCCACATGACAAGGAAGAGAGGGTGGCTTTGTTTGACAATTGGAACAAGATGACAAAGGAAAGGTAGGCAAGGTAATTCTTTAGCATTTTAAATGTTGATTTGTCCTTGTTTTCCTTATAGATTTACGGTAATATGTGCTGTAGGATACACTTGATTTTTGTTTTATTTGACAAGGGAACATGCTTTAAAGTAGATGTTCTTTTGAATTTCTAAGCTAATCACCCATGCTAATCTTTCCTTATTTGCTTGTGATTCTCGGCTGCAATGGGCTGAAGATGCTATTTGATTTTGTTTGTTTTAAGACATGAATTCATGCCTAGTTAGGTTTATGTTTTGCTTTCGATTTTTAATAGGCAATTAATCCCTTTTCTCCTTGATCATTATCGGCACCTTAGGCTAGGGAATGGGCTGCTTCATTTCCATGTATTAGACTAATACTAAAGTACATCTAGGAACTTACTTTTGTATTTAATTTTCATGCTTTTCCTAACTTGTTCTCCTTGTCTTCTGCAGGTTTTTCGGTAATGGAGGCTCCTTAGACTGAGATTATTTGACACCATGTCACATGGTATATGTAAGGATGAGTCACTATTCCATAAGACAATTTTTTAAGCAAAATCTAGTCAAATATACCCTAAAAGACGCCCCCTTGTGTGCCCATGTGGGACTGATTTTTAATTTGATTCCTGTTTGTGCTATGTGTTTAGCACTGGATATAATGATTTAGATGGTCAACCTATCCCCATTTAGGATTCCCAACTCGTGGCTCCTCAAACACTTCAAGGTAATAGCGTAGAACGCGTTTTATGACACCCGAAGGTGCGTTTTTGTGCTTTAAGGAAATTCTGGAAAATAAGTAGTCTCTATGAGTTACAAGTGTTTATAAACATTTTTTATAGTCAATAATGATATACTAAGGTGTTACATTGAGTTATATGGGGTTATATCAACTCATAACACAATTTCCGGGCTACCGGGACACTCCCGGGGCAAAATAGGAGCGTTAAGAAATTCCCCCAAGCACTTTGTTTAATTTTGAGAAAGTAGCTCGAGGGTTCTATTTAGAATGATGAATAATGATGTTAGGAACTCTAAGAATGGATTTATAGGAGTTCGTGCCACCTCGACACTGCTCCGGGGCATTCTTAGGGGTTTATGGGGCCCCCATCGGGAACCTCCGAGCGCTTTGCGTTTAACTGAGAATTTAGCGTGAGAAATTCATCTTAAATGTATAATAAAGTGTTATGGTGCATTTGGAATGAAGTGTAATGCTTTATTTCATCTTATAAAGCATTTCCGGGACTTTCGGGCCTTAAGGGAGGTGTGTGACTCTCCCGGGCATTTTGCATTTTTACTCAGTTCTAGCTGAGGTCTTATGTTTTAAAGGTCATATAATGATCCTTGATTAACTTAGTATGGTTTATAACTATATAACTTGGTTGCTTAAGATCCGGCTTAACGCCCGTTTATGACCTTAAGGAGTTTAGGTGTGTTTTTAACGCATAAGTGTTTATATGTTTTCTTAGGGTTTCATAATTCCCCAAAAATAATATTTATATTCCCATTTTAATTATTTAAAGGTTAGGGGTATTTCAATAAGCATGCAACTAGTTTATTGTATTGTTGTGTGCTTGTGATTAAAGCTAACACACTTATTGAGATTACTTACTAACAGTGTTTAATAATTATGGTATGAGTTAAGAACACCTCCTTTATATTGGTTGGTTAATACCGAGAAAGGTTAAACTAACACATTGTCTTGAGACTTTCACTAACTGGAACTTGGGGGGGAAGTGAGGAATCCGGGACTGACTCCGGTCATGCATGTAAAGGAAAGGGGGTCAGTATCTGAATCATATCCGAACTTCCGCTTGAGGTTTTCTTCAGACTTGATGCCTAGGGTCGAATGTCGACTCAGCTACATTGGATTTTCAGTCCAAGGAGGAGGAAGATTAAGATGGTGCGGTAGGATCACCTAAATCCTAAAATTAAAGATAAATTTGTTTATTTAACCAATGGAGTTAATAGCTCATTGGCTAGGGTTCTTTGACCCGACAAAAATAAACATTGAGTTAAGATACAACCATTTCTAATTAAAGAACAGTTGTCTTGCTTGAGATAAGATTTGAGATTAGGTTTGAGGTAGAAATAACCAATTCTAGTTAAAGAATTTGGTACTTTGAGTTAAGAGTCGATATGAGAATAAGAGAGGTAATGACTTAAGGAGTTAAGAATCTTTGTCACTTGCTTAAGGAGCGCTATTAAGACGCTCATTGTGTTTGAAATATATTTGTTCATGTGTTGTGTTGTTATTGCACTTCATTATGTTGTGTATCTAATCAACTCCATGCTATCGACAATTAGTCGTCGTAGCCCTGTTAGCTTGGGGTTATAAGAAGAATCGTACAGCAAAGGTTGCTGACCCTCGGGGGCTGCTATTTATATTTTGTAGGTGAACGACAGAAAACGACCGTCCGGAGAGTAGGATTGGGTAGAATTACCTTGGGTTGCTTTCCTTTGGTTATACGAGTTGTGCATGTACACTCGTTTAGTAAATGGTATGAGATGTTAGTAAGATGTAACGGGATATGAAGAATTTGTACTGAGGATATGTATTGGTTAAGATTTAGGATACTAATGTTCGGTATATTCTGTTAGACAGACCGTGGCAAGGTCCTGGAGTGTATTAAATTCAGCGGCGACGTTTATATATATGTTGTTAAGTTTGCGATAACCACGATTGGATTGAGATGGGGTGTTACAAAAAGTGGTATCAGAGCATAGTTACACTCTGATGACAGGAATTACCGAACTTAGGAGGATACCAAGTTAGAGTTTGAGATATGGGTAAAGGGTTGAGAGATAGAGCGAGAGGCTCGTTAGTTAAGACTTCCCGGTGTTTACAGGATATCCATAGTACCTAAACCCGTCCTCCACTCCCCTAACTTTGAAT
The DNA here is from genome assembly GCA_023374045.1 of Limonium bicolor. NCBI lineage: Eukaryota > Viridiplantae > Streptophyta > Magnoliopsida > Caryophyllales > Plumbaginaceae > Limonium > Limonium bicolor. The sequence continues at coordinate 248,474,540 of CM041780.1, read as the reverse complement.
ACGGGGAATAAACGTCAGAGAGAAGAAAGCCTTCTCTTACTCGGGCAAACTCGATCTTGCAGTTAGATAACGTTAAACAATATGAGAAACACATCGTTATACAACAGTTTACGAAAACTTGGAGGTTTTAATTGGAGCGCAATATTGAAACAGGCGCTGCCAACGGGATCCTACCAATAAGAGAACGGTAATTACCGGCAACATGGGTCGACATGCTACGCAGTCGAGATACCCCGCCATACCAGTTTTAAGAAAAGCACCAGAGCGCAATGGAGAGGAAAAGAGAAATGACAGGGATACCGGACAGTAGTCCGGAGGAGCATAACAGCGGGATAACACCGCACATGAGAATAAAGACTACCTAAAAGACCATTGTGAAACGGGGAACTCCAAACCCCATACAACTGGAAAACGTACGAGGATACGACGGGCATAGCTCGGGCGGCTAAGGAAACATGTACAAATTGGATATTGAAATAGGACTACGATGTAGTGCCTAAAGGAGAATTGTTACTCAGAAATCGCGACAAATGCGTGCAAACGGGAGCGTGGATTAAGACATAAGTGAATAACAAGGGGTTTCTTCAGAAAGAGGAACACCCTGATAAGTGACAGTACTGTCAAACAAACAGGAAACTGCCGGATGGTCAGTTATCCAAAATGAAAGAACATCTAAGGAGTCCCGAGGACTACCAATTACATGGAGATTAGGAGGAAGTACCACTACTGACGTACACAGTACCGATAACCCATCCTGCATGGCGCCCTTGCCATAGCAAGTGCTGCCCCAATAAAGCTATACAGAAAGCCATCATGGCAACCAAATAAAATGCTACAACTATAACGCTTATTAGTACCGGATGGCAAATCCCTAAGGACTAGAAAATGAGACCTTGGAAAGGCCTAACGGCTTGACCATAACGAACTAAGTCGACACACCAGTCAGCAGGAAGCTAGACTTGATCAGAATACTAAATGATGCAAACATCAACAACGGTAAAATCTACTTCAACAACGAGCGACCGATACAACAGATAAGTATACCAATCCCACACCAATCCCGAACCTCGACGAGAAGAACCGAAGAGACCGCTCAACAATACAAGCAGAACGCCACATAAGAAGTAACCCGCCTAAGTAGTGCATTACGAGATACAATGGAGACTGTTGACACAACGTCTTTCAACAAGAATGGGATAAGACTCCCAGGATGACCACTAGAAATACCAGTGACAAACATTTTTCATTGAAGATGTTAGTAAACCCTGGAAACAGGGATAGAGGAAATGAACTTAAGCTATAACCCGCTAAAGAATAAACACATACAATCCCGATAGAGGGAAGTCAGAGGACTACACACGGAGTGGCATAGCCGAGCAGAACAAACTCATGAACGACAGTTAGCATTGCTGCCTAACTCGTTAACACCCAAGTATGATTAATCATTAACGGGGTGGCGTAGTCAACAAATGTTGAGCGAAGTGTTGAGATGGAAGCATGAGATGACAGGATGATATCCTCTTAGACACCGTAAGGCAGACGCCTAATATGTACCTAACCTTGATTGCTAAAAGACATGAGTCTATTAAAATGACAGAATTATCACGACACTGGTTAACGCCAGATCACCTGAAAGAACTTCCATAGTGGGAAGTAGGATGCAGTAACTTACCATGAAACCCGGTACTACATTTAATATGTAACCTAAGAGTGGATAGTGTTCAAAGAACCCGAGACATATGGAGATAGCCTATGGATGAGTAAGAGTACAAGCAGTGAACTAAGCACCGACTCACACTTAAGAAAAATAAACGCTAGCAGAGCCTACGAGGCAAGGATGTTAACCACATCAGAGCTCGAGGTGCAGGAAGGTATAAGAGGGCTTGTTTAAGCCATGAACGAACTAGAATTAGTAGATATGAACGGTTACAAAGCCTATAACTTAGATTGTGGAAGAATTGCTGGGAAAGGGCACCAATGAGAATATTGAGATAATACTATTGACAGGGGCGGAGAACAAACCATTCCTTTTAGGGTAGGGATACCTCTCCTTGTGGTGAGGCCATGAGTGGGAATAAACCCCACAAAAAGGGCTTTCACTTATTAGAGATAGAATACCTTTTGTTAGAGAATAGAAACTGTAAATCTTGAGATTTCCTTGGAACATACCAGATATATGTGAGTAATAAGGAAGGCTGCATAGATAGACCTCATATCCAACACCTATGATTTAAGAATCAGTAATCGTTGGAGATAAACGTTGTGAGTGCACAATATGGCACGTCAAGTGACCGACGCTCAGAAGAGCATATGACTCAATGAATAACTTCTTCAGTAAACAGTAAATCACTGGTAAATAACATCATAAATGATAGAGGTATGTGAGAGAGACTAACCTACTTGCGAACTCGAAATTGAAGTGAAACCCTTTCATATTAAGATATAACGATTTATGACACGGTGCGGCAACCGCTATACACCCGAAATTAGAAAACTCCCAGTGTGTTTACACCAGGAAGGGATGGAGTATAAGATAAGATGTTTAGAATAAATGATTAAGTAGCTGCACATCAATGGGCAAACAAAGTAAAAGCCAACTACCACGGTAGCAGAGGTCGTGAGGACAATACCTATATAAGTGGAATAAGCCTTGGTGCGCAAAAGAGCGACCATTATGTATAAACCGTCGAATGTGACACAAAGGCAAATAGATCTATGAACTAAGACCAATGTAAGTAAGGAAATGAGATGGTAGACGAACTGTGCATTGACGCCAGTAGTCTAGACCATGCTAGGTAAGATTTCACAGGAAGCACACTTTCCATTCCTTAAGGAACTAAAAGTGCGTTCCTAGTAGATTAACGTGAGAAACAGGATAAGAGGCTCTATGGAAAGAGACCTCAGTTACTAAGAGAATCAAGTCAGTACGGAATGCAGAGAAGGAGCTAGAACATACCATATCCAGGAACACAATAAATGGATTTCCCTTTATTAAGTTCAAGAAGAACAATAAGTGTTATTTTGGAACGATGAAAGAGGAGATCGACAACAGAATACTTCATAATTAGCAATAGCTAACATGTGACAGACACTATGAGTTTACTAAAACGAGATGTGGACGACTGCACCCCCACAGGGGGCTTGCAGGCATGACAAACTCATTTAGAGTTAGCCGGGTAAGTAGTAATGTACCCGTAAGGTACCCATGCATGTAGACGAGTAGTGTAAGGAACACGGGAAGTAGTCGACTCCATACCACGGTCAACGACGCAAGATCGACAAGAGCAGCTACTACCATAAACAGTTGAAAAGAAGGAACTCAGTTGAACCAACGACACAAAGGATCAGAGAACTCATTTCAGACAGAAAATAATTAAGAATTATGAAGTGCGAAGAGCACGGATTATTAAGTGCAGACATAGGACATGTCTTAAGAAGTTAAAGATAAAACTGTAAAGCGCAATAAGCACTAAACAGTAGTTTCAGACTAAGAATCATCCTCAGACCAAAGGTCAGTTGGAAAGAATAATTAAGACACTTGAGATAGCACTAAGAGCATGAATGTTAAATATTCAGAGAAAATGAGCTATACAAACTACAACTCATTAAGGCCGTGTATATATAAAGATAACACGTGTCGATTGAGAGACATTTATTACTAACTATAAGCATGCAGGAGAAGGATATACAATACTACAAAAGGATAAGAAAGGCAAACTAAGCCAAAGGTTATCAGAGTCGTGCAGCGGAAGCTAGCAGACCTGTACCTTAAAAGTTTTATATATCTAATGAACGGGAAAGGAATGATGCACCGCACATCTTCCAGTTGGATAAATACATGACTTATCAACCGAACCTTTGAGGTTAGACCAAACTAAGTTGAAGAAATGGAATAACTACCGTTAAGGATCCTCGGTACAGAGACTAAGCCAGTAACATGCTTAAGACCCTCTGATCGAATCATAAGTGAGATAGATGACATGGAAACTAGAATGCTTAGTGAGAATTACAACATCTTGAACCTAAGTTCAAGGATGATAACATGTCGATCACGTGGGCGTAATCCATTTTAAGGGGGGTAGAGTGAAAAACCGCTTAGCGTATGTTTATGTACTGAGTACGTAAACTATGTGTGCATAGCACAAAAGAATTAGAGAATTTGTTTTATATACATATGTATATATTTTGAGATTAATTATGGTCATTGCGCACAGAAATGCGAATACCATGTATTAAGTACCTATCTTGTTAACTCCGCTGTGAGTACAAGTTAAGAGAATTAGTAAATAGAATTAAGGAGACTTAAGGAATATATGAGATATGAGTCGGTATGAAACTACATGTGAGATAAGATTAAGAGAACACATGAGATATTATTCGATATGAGTGAGGCACGAAATAGTAATGCTATGAGGTATAAGATGGTGAGAATTGGTATGAAACTGATATAGAACGTAGGAATTAAAGTCCTGTGGTAATTACTAAGAGATGAATTGGGAATGTTGATGGACTGAGTCCACACCTTGGAGATGCATTGATTATGATTTGAAGAAACAAAAGATAGAAAATTGGAAATGAGTGAATTACTTGATGTTTGAAATTGACGTGGGAGGTGAAACTTGATTTTCTAGGGATCAAGGGAAACCAAACACAAATTGGGGTAGAAGGATAGTTCAACACTGATGCTGATCACATCAGGGTCGGATTCCTGAAACTCCTATAAGTGATCATAATTTAATCACGTTAAGAATAGAGGCATTAGAATAAAATGGAATTGGAGTGATTGTATTTTCAAATAGAGGGAATTATCCCTCACTTGACCTCGTAAAAAGGATTTCCTTTTTTCTGTCTCGCCCATGAAGTCGAGGACGCATGAGCCTTTGTCTTTGGACCGATGACATGTGGGGAACAAAGTGGTTTTGTATTCTAGCCCATGAAGCGAGGACGAATGTGCCTTTGTCTTCGGACCGGACATGGGAGAATACGATGAAAATTATGATTGTTTTAATCTTCAAAGGAATAAAGGGAATTTTGAGTGCTATACATGCTTAAGCATGTTGTGTGTTATTTGAGTATAAGTATATAACAGACCTAATGAGTCTGTAAGATAATATACAAGCAAGATCTATATGATCCAGGATATGAGATAAGCCATGTATTCTAATAAATAAGATGCATGGGAACTTTGGGGACAAAGTTCATTTAAGGGGGGTAGATTGAAATACCCCAAACCTAAGTATGTTAAGTAATCAATTTATGATGTAATAAGCTTAAAACATGCCTTAGAAACATTGGTAGACAATCTAAACCAATGAATACACAAGGAAATGTCATAAGGGCAATTTAAGCAAAAACATGCTCTAAGCTTGGAGTGACTTTTATTAGCACCCAAATATCATTCTAAGACCTTATTAACATCCTTATGGACATGTTCAATCAATTATCAAAGAAAAACCAAGCTCAAAAACTAGTTTAAACACAAATTGTGCTTTAAGGACCCTTAAAGCACATTTTTGATAAATTGTCTTAGAAGAAGGTTTTGAGTGGCTAAATGCCCATGATTACACCTTAATCAACATGTGTACTAATTAGTACACATTAGGAAGCCTAAATCAATGGGAAACCAAAAGTTTCACTAATATGTGCACTAATTGTGAATAGTGCCCAAATAGTACCTAGCTTAGTCTTTAGTCAACTTAGTTTAGTTAATTGGTCAACAAAGACCATAAATACCCTTATTAAATAAGGGGGACAGTTTTAAGGTGGTGAGTCACCACAAGGAGCCAGCACATTAAGGAAGAGGAGGGAAATAAGGAAATTCACTATTTGCTTTTAAGATAAATATCTTACTTTTACTTTCCTCTCTCCTCATCTCTTCATTCTCCTCTTTTCCCACCAGATTCATCTCCTTCCTCCCTCTTCATTCACGTAAGAAGTAGCCCCATTGTTGCCTCACCTTGCTTTGCTCACCTAGCACCTATTTTAGCTCCAAAATCAAAACCAAACACATATTACTCTTAGTTAGATCAAGCTCTTTCTTTCTATCTTTCCAAATGTCCAAAAGCTTCATTTTGGTGCCATGGGAAATCTCCATTAGAGGAGGAAAAATTAGCTTGAATAGTTCATTAGCTTCTCCATCATTCAAGGTAAGGAAAATGCAAGAAAATCATCTTTCCATCATTTTTCCTTTATGACCGAAAATCATCTTCTCATGGGATCTTGTTTTATCCCTTGAACTAGCTTGTTTCCATTCTCCAAGGGCTATAGGAGGTCCTCCTTTATTCATATCCAAGCCTATCTTAAGATTTCAAAGGTAAACATTTATTTCAATACCTTAAAACATATTTTTAACCTAAGATTGAATTCTATGAGTTTAGGCATGTTGCTTCAATACTCATTAGATTATTTAGGTGTGTATTAGAACATTGACAAGCGAATTAAAGCCCCTGGCCGATTTTCCATCAAGAAGACCAAAGTAGAAAATTGAGAGAAAAGCTTGAGAACAAGGTAAATGCTTTACCTTAAGGGATTTATTGTTTTAAGGGTATGGTTTAGATAAGTACCAAATGTATCTTAGAGCTACATTATATAACATAGGAAAAGGATTTGAACAAGCTTGTGAACTTGTGATTAAGGAGCCAATGGAAATGAGTTAGTAAGATGAGTATAAGGTGAGTTATGAGAACACTTATATTGCTATGGGAGCATTGTTGTGTGTATTTGCAGGTTGAAAGCTTATATATGTGGGAAATTCAGTGTTTAAGTTTAAGTCATTTAAGGGCCTAAGAGCCATGTCATTTAAGAGCCTTAGTGCTATGCATTTTAAGATAATTGCTCCATATTGTGTTTGTTGAATGGCATGGATTGGGTGAGAAATATCATGAGTAAAAGACTTAATGTATATAAGTGTAATTGGTTTTTAGAGAACATCCATTGAGGATTGGATTGTCTTAGGCTATTAAGGGGTGAAAACTATGTGTTTGGGCATGATAATATACTAGAGAAGCTATGGCGAAAATGGGGTAGAAAACAAAGTGTTTTAGTGGTTGTGGTGAATTTGAGTGACCGAGGATTTGCTAGGAATCATTAAAAGAAATTTGAAGGGAAATAATTAACAACGGTGTTCTTGAGGATTAGAATGACCTAGGAATGTCTAGGAGGAACTGGAGAGTTGCATGGCGAATTTAAGGTACCAAAACCATGATAAGAGGAGTTAGGAAACTTATGCAAAGTTTGGGAGGGAATAAGGTATGATGACTTGAGAGGTTTAGATGTGAACTAGTGAGTATGATCTTGATGTTAATGGGAGGACTTGGATGTTGAAGAGTAAAAGTGTAAGGCTAAGTGATTGAGTAGTTGGATGAGGAACAATGTTGAAGTGTTAAGAGTATGATTAATAATGCATAAGTGTGCACAAGTTTAGGAATGAAGAGTGGTAAATATAAAGAAGAGGAAGTTGTGCATGGAGATGATATGAGACCTTGAGAACTTTGAGAAGTTTGAGTAAGGAAAGATGGATTGTAATAATGCTTGAGGAGAAGTTATATTGGTGAGAAAGGAATACTTTAGTTAGTTGGAGTCTTAGGCAAAAAAAATTGCTAGTTGGAAGTGTAAGAATTTAGTGCTAAGTGTTAAAGACTTAGTGATATTTTGAGTAAATGGTTAAGGAGTTTGATTATGAGTGGATTAAGAGGTTTGGTGGATGGTTTAAGAGTGGGTTAAAGTGCTAAGATGAGGTTAGAACATATTGGGGAACTTTAGGAAGAGTTTGGTAATGATTGAGCATTTAAGGAGAAAATTCTGTAGTTGACCGACCCAGGGGACCGACCCTGTCTGGGTCGGTCGGACTATGTTAAACCAGCAGGAATGTTTCTGGAATCGACCGACCCAGAGGGTCTTGGGTCGGTCGGGGGAAAATTAGAGAAACTGAAAGTTTCTGGAATGGACCGACCCAGGGGTTGGGTCGGTCGGTGGGTCGGTCGGCCCATACTTATATTAAAAAAAAACTTTCAATTTTAAGAATTTTAAATGGTATTAGAGGTATGCCATTAAGAGGGTAATGCTGATTAGATAAACAAGCATATAAGGACTTAAGGGATTAAGCTAAGTAAATGACTATAAGTGTTTAAGGTTAAGTTTGTGATAAGCCGCAGACTTATCATATTTTAGGCACTAGATTTAGTATTATATTTATCTAAATAAAGTTATATTTATGTTATTTATGCTTATTATGTGTTAAACTATAATATTGTACAGATTTATGTTTTTATGAGTTTTCTGTACAAGGAATGATTTTCTAGGCAAAAGTTCAGTTGAAGCCGGACTCCATGCCGGGTAGTTTCTGCACGGCATAAGCACAGAACAGAAAGAGGCATTGCCGGACCTAATGCCGGGTAGATTCCATCCGGCATAAGTGAAGAGTCGCCACGGTTGACCAAGCGATAGCAGTTATTGACCGTTGGTGAAAAGGATGATGCCGGGTGTGATGCCGGGTATATCCTACCCGGCATAAGCACTGTTTCGCACGGACATCGACGGTTTCGACCGTTAACAGTTGGGCGCATTTAACACGTGTGCCGGCTATTGGGGACCCGGCACGACGCCCGGCATCGACACTATTAATGCCTATAAATAGGCCGAGGAAGGCTACAATTCAACACACTTCAACATCATTATACACTCCATTCACATCTCAGTTTCCGCCCCATTCCAAGTGTTGGTGTCCAAGGAACGTTTGCAGATCCATCCACGCAAGAGAAGAAGAAGACCTTGTCAGGGTTAAGGCTATTTACATCTCCTTCTCCCCCTTTGTATTCTCTTCTTGTAGTTGTGTGGATGGTGATGCAGAATCCTTGTTAGGTTTTGGTTAGGGATGATTTCCTTGTAAAACTCTTATGATCATTTATGGAATTTTCAAGTTTCTTAACCCGAGTTCTAATCTTCTTACAAGTAGAATGAAGTAGCTATTCATTCTCTTATCTCTAAATCCTATTTGATGTTCACAAGACTAGAATAGGACAGATTAGGATTTAGGTAATCTTTAACGTTGTCTTCTGCGCCTCAGCGGGAGCAAGACTTAAGGTTTAGGGTTAATCTCTTATTTCCCATTATTCTGTTGTATTCGCGGCATTAGCTATGCACGATGCAAGTATGAATGTTGAGTTCCTTTTGTCAGAACCGAATCTGGAAATGTTATTTACGAAATGTACGATGCCGGATGGCATGCCGGGTATAAGTTATCCGGCACGTTCAAGGCCATGAATCTGCCGGGTAGCGAGGATCCGGCATCACATCCGGCATATGCATTTTGCGAGACCTAATCCTCTTTGAGACTTGCCACCTTTGATCATTGGTCATACGAACCTTTTGCATTGATAATCTTCCCAAATCAAAGTTAGTTTATTTATTTATTTATCTAGTTTAGAATCACATTTTCAATCCCCCCCCTTTGTTATTATAAAAGGCTTTTGCCCGGATTAGGACTAGTTTTCTATAAGTCCCTTGGGTACGATACTCTCGGTCGTAATATATTTACACTATACTCCGACCGGGTTTTATTTTGCTACCCGTAGTAGAGTTGTAGGATTAGTTTATTATTTTATTCTTTTGTGTATATTTTTATCCTAACAATTTCTCTGTTAGCAGTTTGTAAGAACTTAAGAAGTGTTAGAAGGGGATAATTAGGGGTTAAGTAAGTTAAGTAACATGGATGAAATTAATAACCTAAATTGGGTCAATGTTTTAGGACTTGGGAATTTGGACTCCGGAGGAGAATAAGCAACCGAACAACTGACAGTGTATTGTATGGTTTTCTTGTAGCCTGCTTGCTAACGAGGTGTCCCTCGGCTTGTGCTATTTGTTTATGTGTTCCGACTAAACAGGATAAAGCATGCAACTGGTTTATTGTATTGTTGTGTGCTTGTGATTAAAGCTAACACACCTTACTTGAGATTACTTACGAACAATGTTTAATAATTATGGTATGAGTTAAGAACACCCTCTTTTATATTAGTTGGTTAATACCCGAGAAAGGTCTAACTAACACATTGTCTTTGAGACTTTCACTAACTGGAACTTAGGGGAAGTGAGGAATCCGGGACTAACTCCGGTCATGCATGTTAGGGAAAGGGGGTCGGTATCTGAGTCAAATCAGACTTCCACTTGAGGACTTGTCTTCGGACTTGTTGCCTAGGGTCGAATGTCGACTCAGCTACATTGGATTTTCAGTCCAAGGTAGGAGGCAGATTAAGATGGTGCGGTAGGATCACCTAAATCATAAAATTAGGATAAGTTGTTTATTCAACCAATGGAGTTAATAGCTCATTGCCTAGGGTTCACTGCTGGAAAAAAAAAAGAATAAACAACGCTCTTTTAAAAACGGTTATATTTGTAAATCGTTTTTTTAGCATATTAAAGAATGATTATAAAGTAAGGCGTTGTATTTATGGTTTAGGCCGGGCATTTTAAAAAACGCTTCACTTAAGAAGCGTTCTTTTTTTCGCGCCCAAAGACAAAAAAACGCTTGGGTAATAAGCGTTCTTTATATGAAACATATAAAGAACGCTTTATAAAGAAAGCATTTTTATGTCTCTAGGACGCTTCGCATAAAGAACGCTTCTTAAAAGCGTTCTTTACGTTTTTTACTCTCAGCATAAAAAACACTTCTTAAGTGAAGCGTTCCTTATGTTGCCTGAATAAACACGCCACTTTCCCGAAAAAATTTAATCTCTCCCGCGCTCAATGTAAACCCTCTAGCTAGCTACCTCTCTCTCTCTCTCGACTGAGCTCACGAATACGTACCCCAGTACCGTCGGCAAGCTACTGCTGAAATACGCCAAAATAATAAAACATGGATTAAATATCTAATCACATTAATTAAGGCCTGAACATGCCTTAAAAGTCAACTGAGAACAACAGTGGTCAACACAAAACAAGATGTTGCACCCTTAGACTGTTTAGGGTAAATAAATACCCAAATGAACTTCTTAGGACCTAAAAATTTGTCCTAAGCATATTAACACATTACTAAACATACTACAATCGTTGGACAACACTCCAACACAAAGAACAAGCACTTTCATGCTTCAAGGTCTAGAAGGGCAAAAATGTGCTCTAAAAAACCTTAAAGGTCTAATGACCTCTAAATGATATAAAAATTGGATACAATGATCAAATATCATGTAAGAAACATAATAAAACCGTTCTCAAAGAAAACAGAGCTCAGAAACACCTTGCGACACAAAAATGTGCACTAAAACTCCTTAAAGCACGTTTTGTGTAATTGCCTTCTAAATTGGTTTTAAATGGGCTAAAAGGTTATAATTACCTTTAAATAGGATAATATATCATATTATATCATGTTAGGAATTTAATTCCAGAAATTTACAAATTTGTACAAATTTAATATTAAAATATAAATAAAACCCTAAAAGGGGGCCCGTTTGGGTCAACATTGACTAAGTTGGTCAATGTTGACCATTGACCACGAATTGGACCTCATAAACCGGTTTATTAAGGCTCCTAACAGACCATGTGACAATTCCCATGTGACAATTAAATATACCTCATTACTTTTACATAAAATAAGAAAAGGTATACTTTAACATATAAAACATAAAGTTGTCTACCACTTGCTTACTGAAATACCCCAAACCTTAATGTGTTAATTAATTGTGTAATTATGATTTTCAAAGGCTAATTAAGCCCTTAAGATCATTGGTGAAGAAATGAAAACCAAAAAGAAAAAGAAAATGCGTAAAAGTCACAAAACGTGAAAACGCGTATTTAATTATTCTAGGGGGTACATAACCTCCATTAGGGTTATAAATATATTTTTATACCTTAATTACACATTAAGAACATGTGGGAAAAATTCCGGAAGGAAACGCATCCAAACAATGTGTTAAAACGCTAACGGAGTCTTAAAACGCGTTTTCGAGAAAACCCAAAAACGTGATTGTAAGCAGTTAAATGGCCCCGTAAAAATAATAGTTGATTATGTAACTATAATTAAACATTAATGGGAGTTTAATAACCAGTAAAATTAAAGGAATGAGAAAATTCTGGAAAACGGTCCCAGTTAGCGAATAGTGCTAAACCGGGTAAATAAACGAGCGTTTTCTGTTAAAAGACGAAAAATGCTCCAGCGTGTTTATATTAGTGGGCCGGTTTTATTAATGTAGACAGCCCACTCACTCAAGACTAGTTAACTAATTAATTAAGTCAAAAGAGCTAAAATAACAAAAGGGGTACATATACCCCTCACACTCTCTATCTTCCCTCATTCCTCTGTTTCCTTTCTCTTTCCTCTATTTTCTCTCCCAGCCGGTTCCTCCCTCCCTCTCTGCCGATGGAGTTCTCCAACCTAGCCAACAATGGCTCTCCACTTCCTCTCTATCCCAAGCTCCATTTGAGCTCCAAATAAAAAACAAATCACATATTCTTCTTTCTCTCATCTTCCTCTATCATCCCTCTTTTTGAAATTTCAAAAGGATGAAGTTGACCTCCATGGGTTTTCCCCATTTGAAGAGAAAATGGCACCAATGTGAAGCTTGGAGTCTCCTCTTCCTTTTAAGGTAAAGATTCCCAAGAAAAGTCATTTTTCCTTCATCTCTTGGTGTAATCGATTTTTCACCATTGTTGATACCTTGTTTTTCTCCTTGTTCTTGAGCTCCTAATTAATCCATCAGTGGTGGAGTAATCCCCTACTTGATTCAAGGGAGGGAATCCCTCTTAAAAGCTTCAAAAAGGTAAACCCTAACTTGTGTTCTAAAACCTTTGATTAAATTGAGCTTTCTAAGGGTTTAGGTAATTAATTGTGTATGTTTTGTGTGCTTGGATGTTGGGATGGAGTTGGAAACTCCATGCCCCCTTAACCGATTTTGGAGAAGATGAGGAGCAAGAGGTGAATTAAGGAGACTGTGAAATTAAGGTAAGAAAACTACCTTAAACCTTGTTTGTAATTGTGTTAAGTGTTTGGGATGGGTAAACAAATTAATGAACCCAAATTGTGGATTAAAATCTGTGTTGTAATGTGTTCAATTGGTTTGGAGAGGTTGTGAATTAATGTTGAGTTGAGGGCCTTAAGAGCGAAATGTTTTGAGTTTGTGATTAATATTGTGGCAATGGAGATTGTGGTTATTAAGTTGATGTTAATGGAATGGAGGAAGTTGTAGGATTGGTTAAGTGCTGTTAGGACCCTTGAAAGGGTGTGGTTAGATTAGGGATGAAAAGGATGGAAATTGATGAGATGAACGTGTAAGGTTTATGGGGAGGTTATGGCAAATATTAGTAGAAAATGTGTTTGATGATGGTTTGATGGATGAGAGAACTTAGGTATTCAAATGGGATGTTTAATGCTGAGAGAGTGCAAGATTTATAGCAAAATGGTGCTAGATAACTTGGAGTTTCAAGGAAAAGAATGGGTGTTTGTAGCTTGTGAAACAAGGAGTGAGTGTAGGTTTTGAAGGGAGCAATTCTGGAATGAAATCACCTCTTTTAATTAAGTTTTTAGGTACGTCCAAACTTGCGTCGGACTTGGAAGTTCAGACATGCCCCGTCGTGTTAAAATTTTTCTGAGTTTTGAGTTGTGTCCGGACTTCTGTCCGACCTTTGAAGTCCGGACGCTTGAAGGAAATTTTTCCCAGATTTTTCGTTCGACTTATGTCCGACCTTAGATGTCCGGACACAAGTTCGGACGCGTTGAATGAATTTTCCCGGTTTTCGTTTCGACTTGTGTCCAACCTTAGATGTCCGAACACAAGTTCGGACGTGTTTAAAATTTTTCCAGATTTTTGTTCGACTTGTGTCCGACCTTTAGATGTCCGGACACAAGTTCAGACGCTTTGAAAATTTTCCCAGAATTTGCTTCGACTTGTGTCCGACCTTGGATGTCCGGACACAAGTTCGGACACAGTGTAATTTTGAACAAAACCTTGTTTAAGGTTAGGAAATGATAACCAATGGGGATTGATAAGTGGTGATGTTATAAGGTTGTTAAGGATATGTTAAGTGAGTTATAATGACAATTGAGTGGATGAAGAGTTGTAATAAAATGTGAAGTTATAAAACTACTTAACGGGGTTAACCATGGGCACATTAGTCTTTAAATAGATATATTACCCCGATGTTAATGAGGTAGTTTATAATGTTACCAGTTGTGCAAAGATTTTCAAGGAACATGTGATGGCACATTAGAGTGCGCCTTCGGTGACAGGTATGGTTTTCTTGCAACCTGTGTCCTACCGGATTACACCGGCTTGTATGCCAACGTGTTTTTCTGTGTGTTTTGCCACCTTGCAAGATAAAGCATGAAATGAGTTTATAGTAATTCATTATTGTGGCGTAGTTCATTCCGATACCGTTTAACATTAATTATGTGTTAGATCATAGCTGACCGACCCTAGAGTCATAGAAGAGATCGGTATTCGGAATAAACGTCCCAACCTACGGGAACGTTCTAACTACGGCTATCTGTGTTAGTGTATGTTGTAATTATGTGTGATGTATGTGACTTGTTTGGTATGTTGTTGTTATCGGATACAGTTATCCATGTTGTTAAAAGGGACGTTACTCCCCTTATGTGTCTAACCGAGATAGTAACACTATGTGATGTATGTATGTGATAAGTTCCATGAAGGAACCTTAACTATGATATATGTTATGTATGGAGAGGAATCCGGTCGTTCCGGTCGCGCGTGTTGTTTGGGGTTGATGTATATATGTGAATTAACTCCCTCCTGTTATTTAGGGTTGTTTCCTTCATTGGATTTCAACCTCCCACTACTTAGCCAAACTTACCTACCCTACCATACCCCCCTACCCAACTTCCAATCGGGTTAGGGGGAAATCATGTGCAATGTTGGTAGGGTGTTGATGCCTAAGTTCGCTTCGACTCCCTCTTTGTTATGTTACAGTTGTTTTTCCTCCTTGAATTACAACCACCCACAAGCTTAACCAAGGCTTACCTACCTCATCATTATTGGAGCTAGGGGGAAATTGTGTAATGTGTGATCGGTCCTATATGTGGCCGCCACTCCTAAGTGAAGAAAATGTATGTATGTTGTGCTTGGGCTGATATTCCTCCGGCACTTCCTAAATAAAGTGTATGTCCTCTAAGAAGAGTGGAATTAAGTTTGTGTATGTTGTTAAGTGAAGTGTGTTGTTATGTTGTGTGTGCTAACCTTGTGTTTGTGTTCTATTAATGGATGTGTGCTTTTAAGCATGTCGTATGTGTGTAATGTGTGCATGCTTTGAATAAAATCAACCGCATGCTAAGACGACAATTAGTTGTGCGTGGCCCGGTAGCATGCGGGCTGCGGGATTACCATACCAGCAAAGGTGCTGAGCCCCTAGGGGGCCACCCTTTCTTCTTTTCCTGTTTCAGGTACAAGGAACTGAAAGCCGTTCGAGAGTAGGACGGGGTAGTTTTTTATGTGGTAGTCAAGAGAATTGTGTATGTGTGGTAGGTGTAGTAAGACCGAAAATGTAACGGCGTTAGTTGGTAATTACTCGGTACAGTTGTAATGTAAGTGTATAATGAATGTTGGACATGGTACGGGATTAATGTGTAGTTGCTCGGGAGTTTAGTCCATCAGACCGGTACGATGTATGTATGTTAGCCTTGTTAGCCACGTGGGTGGCTAACGGCGTGTAACACCAAAGAGTTAAGTGATGTTGTGAGTTATGAATTCCGCTACGATATGTTATTAAGGATGTTTGTTTGGGGTGTTACAAAAAGTGGTATCAGAGCGATACTTCGCTCTGATGACTGAATTACCGAGCTTAGGAAGTACCGAGTTAAGAGTTTAGTACTTTGGGTTAAGGGTTGAGTGATTAGCGTGAGAAGTTACGCTAGTTAGGGAACACCAGTGTGTATGGATACTACGCTATCCATCCCGCCCTCCACAAACCCTATATTATAACTCGAAAGAACGCCAGAGAGATGAAAATCCTCTTACTTCGGGAATACCCGATCCGGCTGTTATTAAGTACCCTTATAAGTACGGAGAACCTATCACGCGGTAGATTCCGAAGGGCGTGAATCCCGAGACGGTTCCATTTGAACAATTAACCGCTCTTGTTAGCGAAAAGTGAAGAATCTTATGCATAGGAGAATGAAATTTCCGGCACCCTGGGTCGACATGCGAAGCAGTCGAGGACAACCAGCTTGCAACACTAACCGTGCAACAGTGGAGAAGTAAAGTAGTAGAACCCGAGACGAGTATCTACGGGACTACAAATGTTAAATAATACACCAACGGTAAAACCGATCGAGGAGGAACTACAACGTAGTACGAGGAGGATACAATGCTAAGTAAAAAGGGGTCTCCCAATGGGAAACACCCTAGTTAATGGTCATCATGTGAAGACAGTGAGAAGTACCCAGAAGATTGTTGTTAAGACTGTAAGATCAAGCAAGGGCCAGCAAGGTCACTGATGTTAGAGCGGGTGAAAGCAGTACCGTAACCAGTGTGTATTGAACCGATAACCAGTTAGCATGGCGCACTTGCCATGGCAGTGCAGCTACAAAAAGGTTGTGCGGGAGATTTTTAACAACTACAAGTGCTTAAAGTTAAGTGGATCATCATAACTATGGAAGGCTTAATAGCCTAACCTCTGTACTTGGAAATGTACCAGTCAGCAAGAAGCTAGACTTGGTTAAGGCAAGGAAACGTTCTGAACCACGAGAATTTTTGCTTTCAAACTTAAATGTATTTTCAAACCTTTTTCAAAACCAAACTTTCTTTCAAACCCATTTTATTTCTAACCTTTTTTAAACCAAACCAGAAGCCCTACACCGGCGTCAGTGCCACAAGGTAGGTAAGTTATACCCAGTTACTTAAAATAACCGGATGGAAACCGGTAAACTCAAGGGTAGCACCCGAGGAAATGGATGGAGTTCATGATAATACAACAGTGGATAAACCTTCCCTTGATTAAGTTCGGGAGGCACGAAATGCATATTATCACAGGATAATATAAGGGAGTTAACAACAGAATACTTCACCTAGGCGTGTAACGGACACTACGAGTGTACCAACAATAATGTGGGATGACCGCACTCCGATAGGAGCTTGTGGACCTGACAGACCTTCTTATGGATAGTCGGGTAAGTAGCAAGTATCTAGGGTACCCCACGTATGTATACGAGTGGAGTCTGGAACACGGGAAGTAGTCGACTCCATACTACGGTCCGAAGTGAAAGTCAGACAAGAGTAATAAATTACCATCGAATGGTTGAAGTAAAGGAACCCAGTTAAGTTAAGAAGACTAAAGGAGTTAGTGAGTTTATTTCAAGGAGGTGTCTAAGGATCTGGAAGTGTGAAGTGCACTGACTAGTAGTAAGAAAGCATCGCAATGTCT
Organism: Limonium bicolor; assembly: GCA_023374045.1. NCBI lineage: Eukaryota > Viridiplantae > Streptophyta > Magnoliopsida > Caryophyllales > Plumbaginaceae > Limonium > Limonium bicolor. Next base: position 248,457,176 of record CM041780.1, on the reverse strand, counting down.
TAAGAAACCTGAAGGATAAACATATAGCTAGAATAAGTACCCAGCCTAAGTATAGCAAGGCACGTCAATGTGCAATGATCGGGATGAGGCTCCTGAAATGATCACTAGGGATATATATCTCACTGGAGAGGATATTTAACCCAGCCAAGAACGCAAGGCGATGTAGTTACTTAAACGTACTCATAAGTGAAAGCCAGACGTAATGGCATGACCTAGTAACACCCAGGAACTATCCTTAAAAGGGTGTTTGGATCAACAATGGTTGAACGATAATACGTGGCAGAAACGCAAGGGTTGAGGCTAACACCCAGCTTAAGCATAAGTCGTCAGGACGAAATTGACATCCTTGAAGGGACATACCATGAAAGTAACAACGACCTTGTCATGGAGCTCAAGGCAACCTATAAGCCATGTAATATTATATGGAGAAGTAAATGTGTTGTGAATAGCCTATAATGAGCAGAGCTCGAGGCAATAAGGCTTATAAGCCACAAGTAGAATGTGTTAAGAAAAGGTTATTGATCACAGAAGTTTAGTTATATAAGTAAGTAGCGGAAAAACGAACCACTGCTTAAAGTGCGGGGATACCTCTTAATATTGTGATGCCGCAACAGCGGTAGTTATGTGAACCAAGTTCAGGGAAAGTGTTAAGAGTCGACCATGTCGTTACTACCCAAGAATGATTTGAGTAGTCGTCATACAAATAGAAGCGTTTGTACCAGTTGTGGAGACCATAAAAGTAATAAGTTTAACAGCAACCACAATAGGTGTGTGATGCTAAATGTGTGATGAACAACGCTCAAGGAGCGTAGAGACTCGAAGAGTAGAGTATTCAGCAATCAGCCAATAAGTGGCAAACACAGTGTGATGGCGGAAGCTAAGATAATAGTGGATGCAGTGCAAGTTAATGTTATACAATAAGTAACCGCACGGTGCGCAGTAAGCGACCGTTGCATAAGATTGTTAATTAATAATACGGCAAATGAGACCAGTTATGAGTGGACTCAGTGGACATACAAGTAATGAAACGCAGACTGGACAATGATCCAGTAGTTAGTACTATGTGATAAGAACTCAGTGTGAATTCCTATTGCAATCGCATAAGAGACTTACTGTCAAGAGTTTACGCCTCTGCACTCTGTATGACTGAGTGTTTTGGTATTGCACTTGCGCGGTAATGATCAAGTGAGATAGCTAGGAAGCTTAAGAAATGTTAAATGTGATAGAAGAACAAGACTTATGGTGTGATAAAGCCGATGCATAAGACAAGCACGGTCGTACCAATCAAAAGGTACTTGGTTGGCATCAGTGACTACAGTAACACTAAATACCAAATACCGGTATGGAATATACTTTAAGTGTTGGAAATAACCGAGGGAGCACTACATATTAGGTAGTAGCTCAACCTCAACCGACAATAAGTCGGACGAAACTAAGTGAATGATCACGAACTTACACAGCTGCATATGCAGTGAGTTATCTGAACAGTGAATAGAAAGTTTGTAACTCATCGAATTCACTCACGGTAAGAGATACCACGCGTCGGTTGAGAAACCATTATCACCAAGATAAAGGGGATAAATGGGAGATGTACAATACCGTAAGCATAACGAATGGGGCAACTAAGCTCTAAGTTGTCGCAGTTGCGTAGCAGAGGCCAGTGAACCCATGTTTTCAGATACATTGGAATGAATGAATAATGGCTGGTTTATTAACGACAAGAAGCCTCACAGGCCAGAATCGAAACCGATTATGAGTTAAATAAGCTCCAATGGAATTCTTGGTTAGGGACTAAACCGCCAATATGGCTAAGATCCTCTACCAGAACACAGTGTATAAAAAAACCGCGTGGAGTTAAAACACTTCACGACGGTAGACGTTATAAACCAGTGATTAAGTGATGATTACGTGGAGTAATCCTTTTAAGGGGTAGAGCGCCAAACCGTTTAGTGTGTTTTACGTACAAGTGTACGTGAACTATGGTGTGCATAGCACAAAATAATTGTTTTGATGATTGGTGTGTGTGTTACATAAAATACACATTCATTCATGGTGTAATTGGGGGATTACGCACAGAAGATGCGAATACCATTGTGATGATAAGTGTGTTATTGTGTTATCGGATGTGTGTGAAGTATAAGTTTAAGGGAGTAGAAAAAACTCCCGGGGAATTAAAACCCCGACAGTATATGATCATATGATACCAAACGTAATATTGTGTATTATATTTTGATAAAAAAAATATGGATATATGTATATATACGGTTGTTGTGATTTATGATGAGGTATGAAGCCGATATAGAACTAGTAAGAATTAAATTCCCTAGGTAACTTGGATTAAGTTGGATTTGGGTGATGATTGATAGACGGAGTTCTATCCCTTGGAGATGAATGATTACGACTAGATGGATTAAAGATAGAAAATGGTATATGTTTGAATTAGTTGCTGTTTGAAATTGAAGTGGGAGGTGAAACTTGATTATCATGAGATCAAGGGAAGCCGAACACAAATTGGGGTGGAAAGATGGTTTCAACCCTGATGCTGATCACATTAGGGTTGGATGATTCTTGAAACTCCCTATAAGTGGTCACAAATAACCACATTAAGAATAAGATGCAGTTAACAATATTGGACTTGGAGTTTGTACTGAGTTTTCAAAAGAATTTAAATTGGTTTCAAATTCAGTTGGTATTTCAAGACTCAAAAATATTTTTAAGATTCTTAAGTGGTATTTTCAAAGGAAGGACTACTATTAATTGACCTTGTAAAAGGATTTTCAATTGGTACTTTCCATAAAGGATTTCATTATACTTAACCTCATAGAGGGTATTTCCTATTACTTGCTCACGAGTTGAGGACGTATGAGCCTTTGTCTTCGGATCGGTGACATGAGAAGTATATTTTAAAGGTGTATGCAATTGTTTTGATCTCCCAAAGGAACGGGGACCAGAGTGTCCATCGCGACCGGGTTCTGCGGGATCACAGTGTATATGTACTCAACATGGGTCTCGAACCCATGAAGAGATGGAAAAGGAATTTCTGGTTGATAGACATGCTAAGACATGTTGTGTGGTATGTGTAATAATTATTATTTGACCTTGAGTCCTAATGTGATTAAGTTCCGAAAGTGTTATGTTATCAAGACTATGTGTCTAAAGGATGTTATGTTATCAAGACCTATGTGTCTAAAGGATGTTATGTTATCAAGACCTAAGTGTCAAAATGTTGTTCTGTTACCCAGACCGAAGAGTCTAGGTTTGTTATGTAAGTACAGATGTTGGTGAGATACCGGACCGTTGAGTCCGAGGTTATCATGTAAGTATGTTATGTTATGTTATGTATGGATGTGAATGTGTTACCCGGGCCGTTAAGTCCGAGAGTTGTGATGTAAAATATGTTGTTATAGAAGTTTTATTTTACAGGTAGTCCCTGTGTTCTAATTCAAATGATGCTAGGGAAGTGTGAACTTCGAGGACGAAGTTCTTTTAAGGGGGGTAGATTGAAATACCCCAAACCTTAATAGGTTAATTAATTGTGTAATTATGATTTTCTAAGGCTAATTAAGCCCTTAAGATCATTGGTGAAGAAATGAAAACCAAAAAGAAAAGAAAATGCGTAAAAGTCACAAAACGTGAAAACGCGTATTTAATTATTCTAGGGGGTACATAACCTCCATTAGGGTTATAAAATATTTTTATACCTAATACACATTAAGAACATGTGGGAAAAATTCCGGAAGGAAACGCATCCAAACAATGCGTTAAAACGCTAACAGAGTCTTAAAACGCATTTTTCGAGAAAACCCGAAAACGTGATTGTAAGCAGTTAAATGGCCCCGTAAAAATAATAGTTGATTATGTAACTATAATTAAACATTAATGGGAGTTTAATAACCAGTAAAATTAAAGGAATGAGAAAATTCCAGAAAATGGTCCCAGTTAGCGAATAGTGCTAAACCGGGTAAATAAACGAGCGTTTTCTGTTAAAAGACGAAAAACGCTCCAGCGTGTTTATATTAGTGGGCCGGTTTATTAATGTAGACAGCCCTCTCACTCAAGACTAGTTAACTAATTAATTAAGTCAAAAGAGCTAAAATAACAAAAGGGGTACATATACCCCCCACACTCTCTTCTTCCCTCATTCCTCTCTCCTTTTCTCTTTCCTCTCTTTTCTCTCCCAGCGGTTCCTCCCTCCCTCTCTGCCGATGGAGTTCTCCAACCTAGGCAACAATGGCTTCTCCACTTCCTCTCTATCCCCAAGCTCCATTTGAGCTCCAAATCAAAACAAATCACATATTCTTCTTTCTCTCATCTTCCTCTATCATCCTCTCTTTTTGAAATTTCAAAAGGATGAAGTGACCTCCATGGGTTTTCCCCATTTGAAGAGAAAATGGAACCAATGTGAAGCTTGGAGTCTCCTCTTCCTTCTAAGGTAAAGATTCCCAAGAAAAAGTCATTTTCCCTTCATCTCTTGGTGTAATCGATTTTTCACCATTGTTGATACCTTGTTTTTCCTTGTTCTTGAGCTCCTAATTAATCCATCAGTGGTGGAGTAATCCCCTTCTTGATTCAAGGGAGAGAATCCCTCTTAAAAGCTTCAAAAAGGTAAACCCTAACTTGTGTTCTAAGCCCTTTGATTAAATTGAGCTTTCTAAGGGTTTAGGTAATTAATTGTGTATGTTTTGTGTTCTTGGATGTTGGGATGGAGTTGGAAAACTCCATGCCCCCTTAACCGATTTTGGAGAAGATGAGGAGCAAGAGGTGAATTGAGGACTTGTGAAATTAAGGTAATAAAACTACCTTAAACCTTGTTTGTAATTGTTTAAGTGTTTGGGATGGGTAAACAAATTAATGAACCCAAATTATGGATTAAAATCTGTGTTGTAATGTGTTCAATGGTTTGGAGAGGTTTGTGAATTAATGTTGAGTTGAGGGCCTTAAGAGCCAAATGTTTTGAGTTTGTGATTAATATTGTGGCTATGGAGATTGTGGTTATTAAGTTGATATTAATGGAATTGAGGATTGGTTAAGTGCTGTTAGGACCCTTGAAAGGGTGTGGTTAGATTAGGGATGAAAAGGATGGAAATTGATGAGGATGAATGTGTAAGGTTTATGGGGAGGTTATGGCAAAATATTAGTAGAAAATGATGTTTGATGATGGTTTGATGGATGAGAGAACTTAGGTATTCAAATGGGATGTTTAATGCTGAGAGAGTGCAAGATTTATAGCAAAATGGTGCTAGATAACTTGGAGTTTCAAGGAAAAGAATGGGTGTTTGTAGCTTGTGAAACAAGGAGTGAGTGTAGGTTTTGAAGGGAGCAATTCTGGAATGAAATCACCTCTTTTAACTAAGTTTTTAGGTACGTCTGAACTTCCGTCCGGACTTGGAAGTTCGGACATGCCCCGTCGTGTTAAAATTTTTCTGAGTTTTGAGTTGTGTCCGGACTTTGTCCGACCTTTGAAGTTCGGACGCTTGAAGGAAATTTTTCCCAGATTTCCGTTCGACTTGTGTCCGATCTTAGATGTCCGGACACAAGTTCGACGCGTTGAATGAATTTTCCCCGGTTTTCAATTTGACTTGTGTCCGACCTTAGATGTCCGGACACAAGTTCAGACGTGTTTAAAATTTTTCCAGATTTTTGTTCGACTTGTGTCCGACCTTAGATGTCCGGACACAAGTTCGGACGCTTTGAAAATTTTCCCAGAATTTTCTTCGACTTGTGTCCGACCTTGGATGTCCGGACACAAGTTCGGACACAGTGTAATTTTGACCGAAAACCTTGTTTAAGGTTAGGAAATGATAACCAATGATGGGATTGATAAGTGGTGATGTTATAAGGTTGTTAAGGATATGTTAAGTGAGTTATAATGACAATTGAGTGGATGAAGAGTTGTAATAAAAATGTGAGTTATAAAACTACTTAACGGGGTTAACCATGGGCACATTAGTCTTTAAATAATTATATTACCCCGATGTTAATGGAGGTAGTTATAATGTTACCAGTTGCAAAGATTTTCAAGGAACATGTGATGGCACATTAGAGTGCGCCTTCGGTGACAGATAGGTTTTCTTGCAACCTGTGTCCTACCGGATTACACCGGCTTGTATGCCAACGTGTTTTTCAGTGTGTTTTGCCACCTTGCAAGATAAAGCATGAAATGAGTTTATAGTAATTCATTATTGTGGCGTAGTTCATTCCGATACCGTTTAATATTAATTATGTGTTAGATCATAGCTGACCGACCCTAGAGTCATAGAAGAGATCGGTATTCAGAATAAACGTCCCAACCTACGGGAGCATTCTAACTACGGCTATCCGTGCGTTAGTGTATGTTGTAATTATGTGTGATGTATGTGACTTGTTTGGTATGTTGTTGTTATCGGATACAGTTATCCATGTTGTTAAAAGGGATGTTACTCCCCTTATGTGTCTAACCGAGATAGTAACACTATGTGATGTATGTATGTGATAAGTTCCATGAAGGAACCTTAACTAATAAGTATATGTTATGTATGGAGAGGAATCCGGTCGTTCCGGTCGCGCGTGTTGTTTGGGAGTTGATGTATATATGTGAATTAACTCTCATCCTGTTATGTTAGGGTTGTTTTCCTTCATTGGATTTCGACCTCCCACTAGCTTAGCCAAAGCTTACCTACCCAACTTCCAATCGGGTTAGGGGGAAATCATGTGCAATGTTGGTAGGGTGTTGATGCCTAAGTTCGCTTCGACTCCCTCTTTGTTATGTTAGGTTGTTTTTCCTCGAATTACAACAACCCACAAGCTTAACCAAGGCTTACCTACCTCATCATTATTGGAGCTAGGGGGAAATTGTGTAATGTGTGATCGGTCCTATATGTGGCCGCCACTCCTAAGTGAAGAAAATGTATGTATGTTGTGCTTGGGCTGATATTCCTCCGGCACTTCCTAAATAAAGTGTATGTCCTCTAAGAAGAGTGGAATTAAGTTTGTGTATGTTGTTAAGTGAAGTGTGTTGTTATGTTGTGTGTGCTAACCTTGTGTTTGTGTTCTATTAATGGATGTGTGCTTTTAAGCATGTCGTATGTGTGTAATGTGTGCATGTTTTAAATAAAATCAACCGCATGCTAAGACGACAATTAGTTGTGCGTGGCCCGGTAGCATGCGGGCTGCGGGATTACCATACCAGCAAAGGTGCTGAGCCCCGGGGGGCCACCCTTTCTTCTTTTCCTGTTTCAGGTACAAGAACTGAAAGCCGTTCGAGAGTAGGACGGGGTAGTTGTTTGTATGTGGTAGTCAAGAGAATTGTGTATGTATGTAGGTAGGTGTAGTAAGACCGAAAATGTAACAGCGTTAGTTGGTAATTACTCGGTACAGTTGTAATGTAAGTGCATAATGAATTGGACATGGTACGGGATTAATGTGTAGTTGCTCGGGAGTTTAGTCCATCAAACTGGTACGAGGTATGTATGTTAGCCTTGTTAGCCACTTGGTGGCTACGGCGTTAACACCAAAGAGTTAAGTGATGTTGTGAGTTATGAATTCCGCTGCGATATGTTATTAAGGATGTTGTTGTAATTGGGGTGTTACACTTACCCCATGTGAAGGCTGCCGATTTGAGAGCCTCCCTTCTCCTCATTATACGGTGGCTCCAAGCAAGACAAAACAATGCTTGGTGACTCACCTTTGACTAGTTGATTTAAATCACATTATTACTCCATTATTGAATCAATTAGGAATCAATCACCACACCTTTCTCCACTCATGGCCGGCTGCCTATTGTTCTTGTCCCTATTGAATAATCAACACCAATCAGTCCTTGATGAGTCATCAAATCATTAAGAACATAAAATAAGTAAAAATGACTTTAAGGACAATTTAGGTTACTCTTGTTCATTTGCTCCATTTCAGCCGTGAGTGCTCCAGCCATAAGCTCTCTTTAGCTCCTCTTTAACCGTAGGTAAGCAGCCAATTTCATTTGGTGAGAGCTTGCTCTAGGTAAGCTTCTAAGGCATAAAAATGTCCATTTCTTCATCTTTCTTTCCTTTTTCCATTGATCTAGACTCCAACCAATTCTATACATTTATGTAGAGTGTTTTGGAGGTTAAATGAAGGATAATTTTCGGCTGTAACAAGATCTAAGGAGTAAAGTTCAAGTCTTGACCATTTAAGGTAAAAATGTGCTTTAAGCATATATCTTTTCTTCCTTGTAAATTTCGGTTGTAAACCTTGGTTCCCTAGCCTTATTTTCTTCTCCTTTTCATGTGGATTCAGTTGGTATACCAAGATCTACAAGGAGTAGCTAGATCCAAGCTAAAAACACCATTTTTGGCATCTTAAACAAGGTAAATCTTAGCCATCTTCCAAGCTAGTTACCCACGGTTTTGTACCTTGTTTTAAAGAGTGTTTTGATACTCTTTCTTTCTAAAAAAAAGGGCCGAGGTAGATCTCCAACAACTTGAAGATCTAAGGTAAAATTCATGATTTTCATGACTTAAATTACTTCTCATGGTTAGCTCATGTTTGGAGTTTAATCATGTCTTGTTTTTCTACATGAAGACAAGTAGATCAAGCTGTGGAGAAATTCTCCTTAAGGTGGCGAGACCAAACAAGGTTCTTAACCTTGCTAAATCAAGGTATAAATCACTTAAACATTAACTTTGCTAGGTTATTATGTTCTTAAGCAATTTCTATTAAGAGTGTCGTGAGTGTATACAGCCTAATGGGTCATGTTTGACCTTAAATTAACTTTGCTATATGTGGCCGCCACTCCTAAGTGAAGAAAATGTATGTATGTTGTGCTTGGGCTGATATTCCTCCGACACTTCCTAAATAAGTGTATGTCCTCTAAGAAGATGGAATTAAGGTGTGTATGTTGTTAAGTGAAGTGTGTTGTTATGTTGTGTGTGCTAACCTTGTGTTTGTGTTCTATTAATGGATGTGTGCTTTTAAGCATGTCGTATGTGTGTAATGTGTGCATGTTTTAAATAAAATCAAACGCATGCTAAGACGACAATTAGTGTGCGTGGCCCGGTAGCATGCGGGCTGCGGGATTACCATACCAGCAAAGGTGTGAGCCCTTGGGGGGCCACCCTTTCTTCTTTTCCTGTTTCAGGTACAAGGAACTGAAAGCCGTTCGAGAGTAGGACGGGGTAGTTGTTTGTATGTGGTAGTCAAGAGAATTGTGTATGCATGGTAGGTGTAGTAAGACCGAAAATGTAACGGCGTTAGTTGGTAATTACTCGGTACAGTTGTAATGTAAGTCATAATGAATGTTGGACATGGTACGGGATTAATGTGTAGTTGCTCGGGAGTTTAGTCCATCAGACTGGTACGATGTATGTATGTTAGCCTTGTTAGCCACGTGGGTGGCTAACGACGTGTAACACCAAAGAGTTAAGTGATGTTGTGAGTTATGAATTCCGCTGTGATATGTTATTAAGGATGTTGTTGTAATTGGGGTGTTACACTTACCCCATGTGAAGGCTGCCGATTTGAGAGCCTCCCTTCTCCTCATTAACGGTGGCTCCAAGCAAGACAACACAATGCTTGGTGACTCACCTTTGACTAGTTGATTTAAATCACATTATTACTCCATTATTGAATCAATTAGGAATCAATCACCACCACCTTTCTCCACTCATGGCCGGCTGCCTATTGTTCTTGTCCCTATTGAAAATCAACACCAATCAGTCCTTGATGAGTCATCAATTCATTAAGACATAAAATAAGTAAAAAATGACTTTAAGGACAATTTAGGTTACTCTTGTTCATTTGCTCCATTCCAGCCGAGAGTGGTCCTGCCATATGCTCTCTTTGGCTCCTCTTTGACCGTAGGTAAGCAGCCAAGTTCATTTGGTGAGAGCTCTTGCTCTAGGTAAGCTTCTAAGGCATAAAAATGTCCATTTTCTTCATCTTTCTTTCCTTTTTCCATTGATCTAGACTCCAACCATTTCTATACATTTATGTAGAGTGTTTTGGAGGTTAAAGGAAGGATAATTTTCGGCTGTAACAAGATCTAAGGAGTAAAGTTCAAGTCTTGACCATTTACGGTAAAAATGTTCTTTAAGCACATATCTCTTCTTCCTTGTAAATTTCGGTTGTAAACCTTGGTTCCCAGCCTTATTTTCTTCTCCTTTGCATGTGGATTCAGTTGGTATACCAAGATCTACAAGGAGTAGCTAGATCCAAGCCAAAAACCCATTTTCGCATCTTAAACGGTAAATCTTAGCCATCTTCCAAGCTAGTTACCCACGGTTTTGTACCTTGTTTTTAAGAGTGTTTTGATACTCTTTCTTTCTAAAAAAATAGGGCCGAGGTAGATCTCCAACAAACTTGAAGATCTAAGGTAAAAATTCATGATTTTCATGACTTAAATTACTTCTCATGGTTAGCTCATGTTGGAGTTTAATCATGTCTTGTTTTCTACATGAAGACAAGTAGATCAAGCTGTGGAGAAATTCTCCTTAAGGTGGCGAGACCAAACAAGGTCTTAACCTTGCTAAATCAAGGTATAAATCACTTAAACATTAACTTTGCTAGGTTATTATGTTCTTAAGCAATTTCTATTAAGAGTGCCGTGAGTGTATACAGCCTAATGGGTCATGTCTGACCTTAAAAATTAAAGAGATGACTTAGTAAATTTATCTAAGTAATTAAGTAACATAAATGTCAAAATTAAGACTTTATGTGGAAGTTTGGAAAATATAAAAAATACATGGTGAGGCCGAGATTTATAAGTATTTTTCGGACATTTATGTGTAATTTATTTTGTGAGCAATGTTTGTAATAAGGCCATGTACTTTAGGCCATTTTATTTATTTATATTTAGTTTAAAGATGTTTTAGGTGATATTTATATATTACCGAAATGAATAAGGGGTTATAGTGTAATTAAATTAAATTTGGGGGCTATAAAAGGATATAGCCAAAAATTGGAGGTTTAAACGAGTTTATATAAAAATTATAAGATATATAAAGTTTTGGGGTTAAATGGTATTTCTGAAAAGTATGGGTGCAACCCGTAATTATAAGGAATTAATGGTCAAGGAAATATTAAGGTGGTCAACCTTGACCATATGGTAGGTTTTGACCAAATTAGATAAGTTAGATAACTTATTTAAGGTTTTATAATAAGATAAGTACTTAATTGTAACAATTTTATAACATATGTGGTATATATGTTATTACCGAAAAGTAAGGGTGTAAAATGGTATTATAAACACCTATGGGTTATTAGGAATTTTTAGGAATTATTGGTTGTTTTTGGAATTAAAATAACTATATATGTATAATATATAGTTATTATGTCATTATGACACTTTGGAGAAATACAGGTGGTGGAATTATAAATACCGAAAGTATATGGGTTAATAAGGATATTTATAACCCTTTGGTGAAATTTGGAGATTTTTTTAGAATTATATAAGAGATTTAATAAGATATGAGTATAATATATGATTTATATGATATTATGAAACTATATGTTATAAATGGGGCCAAATGGCAAATATAGGATATATATTGGGTCTGTTCGAATTTACAAAGAAATAACCATAGGTTATACTCTTTTATAAGTTAGAAATGTTATATTAAATGGTATATATAACATGGTATAAATAATGGGGCGATTTTGTAAATAAAGGAAACTATGGTTTATGGAAAAGAACAAGGTTTGATATAAATGCCTATGCGGCAATATATAATAGTTTTGTATAAAAACTATAGGTTATAAATTAAAGGAAATAAAATATCATAATATATGATATTAGGATATGTTATAACATTACATAATGTTATGTGGTCAAAATAGAATTTAAATAATTCAAGGGCGGTACCGAAAATATAAAGGTTGGAAAATGAATTTTAGACTATGGTCTACTATGTTATAAATGTTATAACAATTATATGGTATTAAAGTGGTTTAATGGAATTAATATAAGTAAGGGTATCCACATTAAATAATGTGACAAACTATAAATAAATAAGATTTATAAACTAAGGTGTTTATTGATTAAACCTTAGGTTGTGAATATACAACATAAATTGTTACATAATATTAGGATAATAATCTTAATATAAGTTGTACAATATAATACAACTAATGGGGATAATCATCTAAAAGAAGATGAAAAAATGTAACATATAATGTAAGAGTTTATCAAACTCATGGGAATTATCTACGTGGTAAATATATACATACACAAGAATAATGTATATAAGGTGGGTATATGTTATGGTTGGAAACCATATATAATAATGGTGGTGGTTGTTTAAAAAAAATATAGTTACGAACTATAAGTTATGAGTTTTGGATGCAATATTATTTGCTAAAAATAATGGAATATATAATACAATGTACTATAAAGGATGGTGGGAAAAATAATACAATATAATATAATCATGCATGCGTTCATGCAACTATAGGTTATATTCCTATATTAATGGGGATAAGATTAAAGAAAAACAACGAAATAAACTTAACAGTCGAACATTATGACGTACGAGTTTTAGGTAACAAAGCCGACTGTTTTAGAGAAACCCGTAACAGTAACGGTAGAAAACAGGGTGAACTGTCGGGGTTACTTGTTATTCGGAAATACCGGATGTAGTTAGTCATGGAGACTGACTTATAGTTTTAAATACCGTTTAGATTATACTTCAGACAAGGACGCTTGACGAGCCAGTGGACTACACTGCGCATCCAAGGTCTTGGTGAACGGTATGTAAAGGGGTTTGATCCGAGTTGTCCTAAGGAAGCTCCTTGGGCTCGGATTTGGTTGATATAACTTGTGTGTTATGTGTGTGGATACACGTATGTGATTAAGTGTTACTGCATTATTTATTTATGCACGAGCATCCTACGGGACTAACACTACGTCGACTATAGATCGACTTATATAAACATACATATACGTTATTGTGATGACATGACGGTTACTTGATATAATACCATAGTATTAATATTAAGTATATGGGAACCTAAGTAAAACACATAGGTATGAGTCACGACATTGTCGGTCTCTAGAGCATGGATCTCGAACATGAATATAACCTAGATTACTTCTAGGTATGCGTGAGACCCATTGGGCAGCTAACTAATAATTATTCTCCATAAGACTAAGAGCATATCTTAAACATTATGAGAGAGATGGTATGAGTTGAGGTAAGGAATCCCGGTAGTTTACGAACTACTTGGTTGCGCATTTGTGATCACTGAGGGGTACCCAATTGGGTTCCGCTCCAGGTTATATCCAACGAGCCCAAACTGGATCGTGGATCAGGTGGCTACGGCCTTTATATGGACGTCTTACGAGACATAAGAGAGTCAGGGGCCTTCGGACCTCTGGCGAAATGAGCACCTTTGTGTGTACGGGAGGACTATTGTCCATGGTGAGGTTATCGGGTTGTCTTAACATGACGCCCAACTGATATTAATAATTAAACATGGTTTGGATGGATGGGGCCTTAAAGGCCAAATTAAATTAACTATGGAAACTGTACGCTACGGCGAATGTACATTGTACATATGGATGGGGCCTTGAAGGCCAAGTTGTAACACCCCTCATAACAAATACGTAATAGTCGCTCACGTGAACAGGAATTAAAGGCGTCTCACAACGGAAGAAATTACAGTAATAGAACTCACATGGGTGTTACATGCCACCACTCACCCATACGAGTGATGTAGCTGTTCAACATCTTAACAAAATTAAACATAAAAATACAATCCGCAGTGACAACGAGTTACCACCTACATATCTATCTAAGTATCAACAGCGCAACTACTGTGAGCATCTAAACATAATCCAAATCTTACAACCCCTTTCCAGTGGAATCATTTAATACATAACGAGGTATGAACGGTAAATCCAAATCAACAACGTCCTAACTACCCAGTCCCGCGCTTCGGCTTCAACGTGTTCAACAACCTGCACATAAGTGTAGTCTTAGCGATAGACGCTGAGTATGCCGGATCTGGACCCTATTGGTCACTTGTCATTTTTAACCGTCTTGATATTAGATTGATTTCATGCTTTGCCATTTTACAGATATAGTAATTACTGTAACAACATGCATGCTTATATAATCATTCATCCAATCCAAAGTCATATAGGGATATAGACATTACTGTCATACATCACACAATACAATGGCATTGAGAACTCATTCATCGTATATTAACATCATCACATAGTACATCACTCGGCCCTCCGGACCTTCACATATCGTTTGTTTTGGTTAGCACAGTCGGGCGTCAGTTAGGACAACCCGAGATATACTCACTTGGACAGTAGTCCCACGTACACCCAAAGGTGCTCCTGCCCTGATCATCCGAACTCTGGGACTTATTCACTTTGCCTTTGTAAAGGCGTCCATTTAGGTGGCCAAGGGCCTGGTGCCAACGGTAGCACACTCCGCCTGACGATCTATCTAGGCTCGATCAGGATTAAGTAGGGAAAACCCGATACGGGATAACCCAAGAGATCTCTACGCGCGACCAGCAGCCAGTGACTGTCAGGATTAAGGTACATCATCACATCCATTCACACTCCACTGTTAGCTTTGTTAGTTAGATAGTCAGTTACAGTTTTAGTTATGGAGTACATCACTTAATTTGTTGGCTGCCCTATGGGTCTTACGCATGCCTAGAATTATTCTAGGTAACATTCATGTTTGAGTCAAAGCTCTAGAGACCGACAATGTCGTGTCCCGTTCCTAAGTATTTTACTTAGGTTATAACTACATACTTGTAATACTTAGCGTATTAGGTCAAGCAACAGTGGTCACAATCACACATTTCGCATATGTAGTTTTGTATAAGTCGATCTATAGTCGACGTAGTATTAGTCCCGTAGGACATTCGTGCATAAATAAATAATGCAGTGAACATAACTACATATCACACACATAAATCACATACATTCACACAAGTTATTTATCAAACAAATCCGAGCCCGAGGAATTCCTCAGGACAACCCGGATCAAATCCCTTTACATACCGTACACCGTTGACTAGATTTGTGCAGTGCAGACCACTAGAACTTTCGAGCGCGTACGTCGGGAATGCGATCTAGTAATACGAGGAACACTAAGCGTCAATCCATATGACAGCACAATTCGGTATTTCCGAATAACGTTTGAAATCCCAGTACTATGTCCCCAGACTTAACATTGTTACTGCTTTAAAGTATCGTTATTAATATTTATAAACCCCTTATGTAACAGCCCAGTAATCAACCCACTTGTGAGATATTGTCCGCTTTGGGCCGCAGCCCGCACGGTTTTGCTTCCGGGGTACCATCCCCAAAAGGCCTCTCACAAGGGGAGAGTATCCCCACACCTATAAGGTGTGGTTCGTGCGCTCTCCCGATCGATGTGGGAGGTGACCCCTACATTGGGTATCACACTCTACCCCCCTTGGGAGCCCAGCGTCCTCGCTGGCACACCGACCTGGGCCTGGCTCTGATACCATCTATAACAGCCCAGTCTTAACCCACATGTGAGATATTGTCCGCTTTGGGCCGCAGCCCGCACGGTTTTGTTTCTGAGGGTGATGTACTCACACCACTCAAAAGGCCTCTCACCAGAGTGGCCCAGCGGAAGCGGGAAGCCCTCTACTCGGTGGATATTGTCCCTACTTTTGGGGTTTTGTTCCGGAGGGTGATACTAACACCTCTCCAGAGGCCTCACACCAGAGTGGCCCAAAGCGGACAATATCTCACATGTGGTGTGAGGCCTCTGGAGAGGTGTTAGTATCACCCTCCGGAACAAAACCCCAAAAGTAGGGACAATATCCACCGAGTAGAGGGCTTCCCGCTTCCGCTGGGCCACTCTGGTGAGAGGCCTTTTGAGTGGTGTGAGTACATCACCCTCAGAAACAAAACCGTGCGGGCTGCGGCCCAAAGCGGACAATATCTCACATGTGGGTTAAGACTGGGCTGTTATACCTTACCCGTTGTGTGAGTTAATTCTCGGTTTACATTAGAGCATGAAACCATACGTTATACACTTATGATACTTCACTAAGGTTTATTTATCAACCAAAGTCTTATACTAACCTTAGTATTTTATGTCGTTATAACTATAGTGTATAACTTTACCTCTTGGTACGTGTTTATCTTTGTGTGTATCATTTAGCATAACAGTTGAATAACTATGTCCTTAGCCACATAATATTGTTTGTGTTATATTCGTTACATAATGTTATATGGTACGATATTTTATGTGTCACCAGACTTTATTACATGTGGCTTGGCAACTTAGGAATGTATCGAAAATAATATACACATGTGCCACATTTGAGCTCCTTTATTATATACTTTCATTACTCATAAAACTACCACATATCTTATAATATATTGTACGTATTTAATTTTATAACACCAAAAACCTTGTGGTAAATATAACCCGAGGTCTTTTCACACTTGTTTGATTATCGGTTACATGTATATACGTACATCTAATTCTTTCACAACTCAGCTCACCATCCTACCATTTCCCCACTACAGATTAATAGATTTAGGACTGCATCACCACTTAACTAAATTCCACCCTTAGTATACCTCTGTAACAGATCTGTACAGAAAATTATTCATTTCTGAAACAGCTAGAACTGATGTACTAAGTTTGTTAAATCTTTCCTTTTCTGTTTTGTCCCTCTTTTCTCGATTTGGTTTCTGTTTCACTTCATCTCCCTCAATCTGTTTAGTTACTTAGTTCTTGGTGTTATCACCGTTTCATCCCAGTCTGTTACAGACACTCATATAATCATGCCTGCCTAGAAAAGATCTGAAATGGAAGAAACAGAAACTGAAACATCATTTATCTATCCCTTCCTCAAAACCAAAAACCATAACCTGATAATCTATCTTGTATCTTGTAGCTTGCTCAAGGTTCTAGTTTGAATTTTTCCTAGGTTGCTTAGCTATCTAAGTAAGTATCTTAGTATGGTTTTCGACCTCAAAACAGATTCACACCTCAATGTTTAAACTCATGAAAGGTTAGATACACAGTGAAATACCCCAAACTTAGATATGGTGTTTAAATGATAAACTAAGATATAAGGAGGCTAAATAATGCCTTAGGAACATTAAGAAACATTTCTAATCAAAGAAAATAAGGAAACACCAAAAGCAGTTTAAGCAAAAACGTGCTCTAAGCTTGGAGAGACATGAGAGTACCCAAACATTGTTCTAGACCTTACTAATATCTTAATGGTCATTTTAAATCAATTACCAAAGAAAACCAGCTTGAAAACAAGTTAAAACATAAAATGTGCTTTAAGGAGTCTTAAAGCACGTTTTTGAAAAATTGTCTTGTAAATGAGTTTTGAATGGCTAAATGTCCATCATTACTCTTTAATTAACATGTGTACTATATAGGATCACATTTGGAAGTCTATATCAATGGGAAATCAAAAATTTCACAACAATGTGCCTTGTTTGGTGAATAGTGAATTAATTAGCTAGTTTATAACATAAGTCTATATAAGTGAGACATTTGGTCAACAAAGACTTAAGTACCCTCATTATTAAAAGGGGGCCGGTTTCTTAGGAGGTGAGTCACCACCTTCATGAGTTATTAAGCAATTAAGAAAGCAAATAAGACTTATAAAGCAAAAAAAGTACTATTTACCTTAACATAAATATCACATTTACTTACCTCTCTCCTCATCTCCTCATTTCTTCTTGTTTCCCACGGTTTCTTCAAGCTCTCTCCCTTCTCCATTAACGTGAAACAACTCCATGCTAGCTCCATCTCTTGCACATCTTGCTCATTTTAGCTCCAAATCCAAAACAAAATACATATTCTTCTTAGTTAGCTCAAGCTCCTTCTTTCTATCTTTTCAAAACTTCAAGAGCTTCATTTTGGTGCCAAGCCAAACCACCATTGAGGAGGAAATTCAAGTTTGGAGACTCCATTGGCTTCTCCATTCTCTTAAGGTAAAGAAAGTGTAAGAAAATCTAGGTTTCCACCATTTTCTTCACATGTCCGAAAATTAGTACTCATGGGACTCCATTTGAATGCCTTGTTCTAGCTTGTTTCTACTCTTCAAAGGAGAGAGGAGGTCCTTCTTGCTTCATATCCAAGCTTGTCTTGAGGAACTAAGGTAAAGCAATCAATTCAAAACCTTAAAACACATTTTAACCTAGGTTTTATTCCTTAAGGTAAGTGTGTTGTTTAGTGCTCATTAGAGTTATTGGACATTGTTTAGAACATTGGCAAGGAGAACTATATTGGTGACCGAGATTGGTAAAGAAGTCTAAGGAGAAAAGCTTGTGAAGCTTGTGAGAGAACAAGGTAAAATACTTACCTTAAGATGTCTTGTTGTTTAAGGGAATGGGATTTAGGTATATGATGAGTTTAGTAGAGAGTTTACATTAGAAAAGGGTATATAAACCTAGGAGAAACAATGACTATACTTGTGAACTTGTGACTAAGGAGCAAATGAGAAAAAGAGATAGTTTAAGAATATCAAGGTGAAATACAAGAAGCATTTTATTTCAATGGGAGCCTTGTTGTGTGTATTCGCAGGTTGAAGGCAAATATATGAGGAAATTCAGTGGTTAAGATTATTGTCATTTAAGGGCCTAAGTGCCAAGCATTTAAGTTTAGCACTATAAGATGATGTGGTGTAGTTTTGGTGTAAATTGTGTGTTAAGGTGTTGTGAGGAGAATTTGAGTGGTATTGGTTGTTTGATGGAGAAAAACCGAGTGTTAGGATGTACTATGTACTAGAGAACCCATGGCAAAAATTTAAAGGAGAACTTAAGTGTTTAAGATATTCTAAGGAGATTTCATGACTAAGGAAGTACTAGGAAGTTTTAGAGGTTGTCTCGATGAAAAAGGGTGAGTTTAAGGTGTTTAATGAGTTATAATGACTTAGGTATTACTATGAAGGGATTTAGAAATCAAGAGAATGTATTTGAGTATTTAGGACTTAGGCAAATGTTGATAAACAACTAGGAAGGAAACAATGTGTTGATGGATGGAAGTTTAAGTTGTGAAGGAACATTAAGTAAATGCATGAGAGAGTTTTAGATAGTGAAAGATGCTTGGGAGATGATGTTATAGTGGTGAGGAAAACATTTGGCATAGTGGTTACATTAGGTATGAACCACCACCTAGAAACCTAGAGGAAAGCATTACAAGTGTTAGCATTATTACAAGGAAAAATGTATAATGATTAAGGTGAATCTTGGTGAATGATTTAATGTGTTTGGAGGATGCTCTAAGGTGGGTTTAAGGGTCTAAATGATGTTAGAACACATTGGATGGCTTGAGGAAAGGTTTAGTGAAGATTTGGCAAAGTTTGGGCATGTTTTGGTGGCGTCCGACCCAAGTTTGGGTCGGACGGCCTCTGTTTAACGCCAGGGAAAGGTTCTGGAATGGTCCGACCCAGAGGTCTTGGGTCGGACATGGGTCGGACGGGTGAGTTTTAGAGGGCAAATAAGTTTCTGGAATGGTCCGACCCAGTTGGTTGGGTCGGACGTGGGTCGGACATGGGAGGTTTTAGAAGACGGAAAGTTTCTGGAATGGTCCGACCCAGTTGGTTGGGTCGGACGTGGGTCGGACATGTAGGGTTTTCAAACCCGAAAGTTACTGGAATGGTCCGACCCAGAGGGTGGGTCGGACGGTGGGTCGGACGGCCCTTAACACTTAAAAAAAAAAGAAATTTTGAATTCTAAGAATGATAAATGGTGATAAGGTATACCTTTGGTAGGGTGGTAATGATTGTGACCCTAAGAACTTAAGGGCTTAAGTTAAGTTAAGTTAAGTATAAATATTAATGTTTAAAGTTAAGCTTGTAAGCTAAGTGGCAAAGACTTGAGAGGTTATTGAATGGGAATCTTTAGGACTAAGTGAGTTAAGTAAGGTGCAAATAACTAATGACCTAAAAATGAATGAATGAGGTTTGTGAATTGGGACCCCGAAGAAGGATAATCAAACAACGATCGACGGTGAACGGTACAATCCTTCTTGTGACCTGCTTGCTAACGAGGTGTCCCTCGGCTTGTGTGCTATCTGTTTATTGCTATGACTAAAACAAGATAAAGCATGCAACCGGTTATATTTATTCTCGTTGTGATTGTGTTATCTTTACACTAACCCGCGAGACTTGAGATTGTTACTAACCAAGTTTAGTACTTACTGAGTAAGAATAAGAGTTAAGTTTGATGGTGTTGGTTAATGCCCGTTAAGGCTTAGCTAGCACATGGTGATTAAGATGACTACTAACTGGAACTTGAGTGAGGAAACCCGGGACCGATCTCCGGTCATGCATGCTAAGGAAAAAGGGGGACGGTATCTGAATCAGATCCGCCCTCCGCTTAAGGACTTGTCTTCGGACTTGTAGCCTAGGGCCGGTTGCCGGCTCAGCTACGCTGGACTCCCGTCCAGAGTAGGTGGCATTAAGATGGTGCGGTGGGATCACCTAAATCCCAGGTTCGAATTAAGCTACAACCAATCCCTTCCAGGAAAGGTTTGTACTGAGATTAAGATTAAGATTGAGATTAAGATTAAGGTAAGGTAAGGAACTGAGATTAAGGAAATGAGGACTAAGGAGGGGGTTACTAACCCACTTGATAAGGGAACGCTTGAGTCGTTCATTGTTTGTGAACTATATATGTTCATCTGTGGTTATTGTTATTGCACTTCATATTATGCTTGTGTATGTAATCAATTTCCATGCTATCGACAATTAGTCGTCGTAGCCCCGTTAGCTTGGGGGCCATGAGAGGGTGTACCAGCATTCGTGCTGACCCCCTCGGGGGCTATTTTTACACTTGCAGGTAAGAGACCCATGAGGACGCACTACGAGAGTAGGAGCGGTTAGACTTAGGGTGGGATTTATTTTGAGTTCGGGTTGCGCCTGTGCACCCGACTGTTTATATTAAACTGATGTAAGTTGGGATTATGTTTAAGATACTTGTACTCGGTTGGTTATGGTATTGTGGTTGGTGATGTTTTGAGTTGGATAAGTATTGTAAATGTTAAGGCCGGTATATTCTAACGATCAGACCGTGGCAAGGTCCAGGTGTTTGTTATTTCCGCTGCGACGTATTCGATTAAGTGTTCAGTTTTGCGATAACCACGAATGGCTTAGGATGGGGTGTTACAAAAAGTGGTATCAGAGCGTAGTTACGCTCTGATCAAGAAATACCGGACATGAGTAACCACCGAGTTAGGATATAAGTTAAGGAATAAGTGATGGGTTAAGGGTGTGAGAAGTTAGAGTGAGTAGAGTCAGATGACCACTAATAAGTGTGGATCGTCTTTATCGTCTACGGATGTTATAAATTTGCTAACCGAGACAGTGGTGAATACAAACTAATGTGAGATATGCTTGTTCAGATGGCAGGACGTCATAGGGGAAGCCGAGGTCACGGCCAGGGTGAGGATACTTCAGGAATACCTGGTGGGCAGACGATCGCAGAGATCGTAGCTGCCGCATTAGGGCATATGGGCTATCAGCCTGGTGCGGGTTGCACCACCTCCACCGCCACAACCTAGGGAACCAAACTGGGTGAAGAGTCTTGCAGACCTTTGACCCGGTCATTATAAGGGGGAGACCGATCCCGCCAAGCTTGAGGCGTATATCTCCGAGCTGGAGACCGCCTTCGAGACCCTTGATGTCCCTGCTGGGATCAAGGTGCGCCTAGCTGCTTTCTATCTGAAGGGGGCGGCAGCGATTGGTGGAAGCTGGTGAGGGCCGAGCATGTGGCCAATCCAGAGTTCGGCTGGGAGCAGTACACCGCCTTGCTACGAGCAAAGTACTACCCCGCCCATGTCCAGACGAAGAAGCGCTTACAGTTGGATGCGTTAAGCAGACGGACAAGATGACAGTGGACGAGTATTACTCAGAGTTCACTGCCTTGCTCGTCTTCTGCCAGGTCTGGATATTCTGACCAGATCTTGGTGGACCGCTTCTATGGCGGGCTTAGCCATCGACTCCGCTACGGCATGGGCCGACGAGTTACACTACCTTGCAGGTAATAAGAATGATTGAGATTTGAGTAAGTGATGAATAAGATTTAGATTGTGAGAATAAGAGTGACTAAACATGGAAAGCAGGAGTGCTATCATGCCGCTGCTAAGGTTGAGATAACCGTCCAGCTGAGGGATGAGGCGAATGCAAAGAGGAAGAGTGCTGGTAAGAGCTCAGAAAGTCAAGGGCAAGGGGGTACAAGAAACAAAAGTACCAGCCTCAGGCCCAGAAAATCAGAACCCAAAGGGAAGGAGGAAAAGGAGAAGGCTTCGGAAGAGCCATTGAAGTTGACGTATGTTATTGCAGCTACACCCCTGCGCTCTAAGGCGCCAAAGGGTAAGGAAATGACAATGAAGATAAGAAATAAATTAGTAACCTTTGAGATATGAGAATTGATATTGTGAATCATCAGGATCTGAGACTGAAGGGCAGCCGTGGTGGCTACCAGCGACGCTTCTTTTGTAGGTGGTGTCACAGGACCACCCCGGGCTCGACTGTAAGGGAAACAAGGTGGAGTGCAACTTTTGTGGAGTCTGGGCATCGAGCGTATGAGTGTTACCGGAATCCTGCTAGCAGAGCCTATAGGCCCGATACCAGGGGTAAGGGCAAGACCGATCAGGGAGCTGGATCTGACGGTCAGAGGAAGGTGCAGCAGCCGCGGACAAGAACCCACGGGTGACCCAGAAGTCGGGACCCACTTTACACATGGTGGACCGGGACGATTGAGCCTGAGCCTCATCGAGGCCAGTACCACTATAACCATTTAGTAATAAAAACTACCTACTTACCGCATTATCATGCATGTTTGGTGAATAAATGAGTAAGTGAGAATAAGATGAGATTAGAATTAAGTAAGATATAACCTACTACCACTTTAGGAAGATTCAACATTTACTACCCAATACCATCTACATCTAAACCCGGAGCACACCGACATCGAAACCATATACTTTCCAACCGAACAATGTCAGGTTATCGCCCAGGTATGATTATTAAGGGGATACCTGACACCCGAAGCACAAATAGCCATCATCAGGAGGTGCAATCAACTAGGAATGGGACCGGGAGGTTTTTACACACCGGAGTACCCAGGGGGAGCAAGGATGAAATTAAAGATGATGAGCTTGGGCAAGGATTGGAATCCGTATGCCAAGAATTACCAAACCATGAGGGAGCAAGATGGAGTCTCACCACCGGGAATACCCGAAGAGTTCCATCCAGTTATTACACAAGTCATGGAAATCGCTCAGCAGTTGGAGGCTGAACCGATTCCAGACATCCAAGCAGACATTTGCATTGTAAACTTCTACGAGAAGGACGGGAAACTGGGACTACACCAGGATAAGGACGAGACAACGGAGTCTCTTGAAAGAGGGATACCCGTAGTGTCTTGGTCCATTGAGATGATGCAGAATTTTATACGGCGAGCGAGCAGAGGCGTGCGGACCGTGCAAGTAAGATAGTACTTAAGTCAGGTGATGTATTAATTTTGTTAGGAGAATCAAGGATGTTATACGATGGGATTAAGAGAATCAAGCTGAATACAGCACCATCAGTAGTAGTCAATGCGACGCATATGAGACCAGGAAGATTAAACCTAACCTTTAGACAATATTAGCTATGTAATGTTAGAATGGAATGAGTAATGAGATGTAAGATTGAAGCACATGTTGTAAACAGGATGGTCATGAATAAAATAACAGTGTTGTTCATATAAATTGTTACGACTCTTGTTATACCATCAATACTCATGAAGCTTGTAAACACAATTAGGTTATGGACTCGGTACGGAAGGTGCACTAAGCATACTTACAGAGGCACAGGCCGACGCCAGCGGTACTATCCTCACCGGCACCTTTCCGATTAATGGGATTGAGGCATCAGTTCTCTTCGACTCAGGGGCCTCGCATACCTTTGTCTCGACATCATTTGCGAGCAGGTTGGGGCTAGACGCTGATGAGCTACCCGACTTCACGGTTACGCTCCCGTCTAAGGAGAAGGTTCGTTGCACTCGTTACTACCGAGGAGCCATTATCAGAATTAAGGGAGAAGACTTTCCAGTCAGTTTCATTGAGTTCAGTAAGCTAGGATTTGATGTTATCTTCGGGATGAACTGGTTGGAGCGGCACAAGGGACGTATCCTCTGCGCCGAGCATAGATTGCTGCTCAGGAGTCCATCGGGGGTAACAATATCATACCGCCAGAGACCCAGAGAGCCTTCGACTAAGATCATCACCGCCATGGCAATGCATAGAGAATTAAGGAGAAAGGAAGAAGTATACCTCTGCTATGTACAGGACATAGAGAGAGACCCTGAGTTCGACCCCGACTTACCGGTAGTGTCGGAGTTCCCCGACTTATTTCCATGGGAACTGCCCGGCATGCCACCCACTCGGGAGGTAGAGTTCACCATTGAGCTGCTACCTGGTACCGGACCGATAGCCAAGGCACCATACCGTATGGCTCCGGCAGAAATGACTGAGTTAAAGGAACAATTGAAAGACTTGTTGGAAAAGGGATTCATTAGACCAAGTGTGTCACCATGGGGAGCGCCAGTCCTCTTCGTGAAGAAGAAGGATGGTAGCCTCCGCCTTTGCATCGACTACAGAGAGCTGAATGCAGTAACAGTGAAGAATAAGTACCCACTACCCCGCATTGACGATCTGTTCGATCAGTTGAAGGGAGCATCTGTGTTTTCCAAGATTGATCTCAGATCGGGGTATCATCAGATAGCCATTAAGGAGGGAGACATTGAGAAGACGGCATTCCGGACACGATACGGCCACTATGAGTTTACAGTGATGCCGTTCGGTTTGTCGAACGCACCGGCGAAATTTATGGATCTGATGAACCGCTTGTCCCGGGAGCAGCTGGACAAGTCGGTTGTGGTTTTTATTGATGACATTTTGATATATTCGAAGTCTAAGGTTGAGCATGAGGAACATCTGAGGAGGGTATTGGAAATACTGAGGGAGAACCAGCTATATGCTAAGTTCTCCAAATGTGAGTTTTGGCTTGACCAGGTCTCTTTCCTAGGTCATGTCATCTCAGATGCTGGGATCGCAGTGGATCCAGCGAAGGTTGATGCCGTACGTACCTGGCCAAGGCCGAAGACTGTTACCGACATCCGGAGCTTTCTCGGTCTGGCAGGTTACTACAGGAGGTTTGTTAGAGATTTCAGCAAGGTCGCGAAACCGATGACCAGTCTGATGAAGAAGGGCACACCATTCGTGTGGACAGTTGACTGTGAGAGATCATTTCAGCGCTTGAAGGACTCACTGACCACTGCACTGGTTCTGCCCATTCCAGACGGTATAGAGGGCTTTGAGGTTTACTGTGATGCATCCAGCAGAGGGCTGGGTTGCGTGCTCATGCAACATGGCAAGATGGTGGCATATGCCTCACGCCAGTTGAAGAAACATGAGGAGAACTACCCCACACATGATTAGAGCTGGGAGCTGTAGTCTTCGCTTTGAAGATATGGCGCCACTACTTATATGGGGTTAGTGTCACGATCTACACCGATCACAAGAGTTTGAAATACATATTCACTCAGAAGGAGTTAAATCTTCGACAGAGGAGATGGTTAGAGTTTCTGAAAGTCTATGACATTGACCTCCAATACAAAGAAGGGAAGGCCAATGTTGTAGCAGATGCCCTGAGCCGTCGAGCACACTCACTCCATTCGCTAGTTTCTTTCTCCAGCTTGGTTGATGAGGTGCAAGAGGCTCAGAGGACAGATGAGTACATGAGAGAGGTCAGACAGAAGCTGACAGATGGTACCTTTGGGAGTCATAAATACGACTTCAGACTTTATGCTGATGATCTGATCAGACTTAAGGGCCGGTTATGCATACCACGGGGCAACACGGATCTGAAAGACCGTATACTTAGAGAATCACACTGTTCTTCAGTTTCCATCCATCCGGGAGCCTCTAAAATGTATAAAGACATGAAGAGATACTTTTGGTGGTCGGGGATGAAGACAGATGTTACCGAGTTCGTCTTCAGGTGTCTCACATGCCAGAAGGTGAAATTTGAGCACCGACGACTGGGCGGAATGGTACAGTCGATGCCAGTTCCAGAGTGGAAGTTCCATGATATCTCCATGGACTTCGTAGTTGGGCTTCCACCTGCTAGGGGAGGTCTCAACATGATATGGGTGGTGGTGGATCGCCTTACCAAAGTAGCCCGATTCATACCGATGAAGGATACTTGGAAGGTGACCAAATTAGCTGAGTCATTTGAGAAAGAAATCATGAGACATCACGGCATACCAAAGACCATAGTGTCAGATAGAGATACCAGATTCCTTTCGAGGTACTGGAGAGCTACCAGAGAAGCGTTGGGTACAGAACTCAAGCTGAGTACCGCGTTCCATCCTCAGACAGATGGTCAGACTGAGCGTACTATTCAGACACTCGAGGACATGCTGAGAGCATGTGCCTTAGACTTCTAGGGCAGTTGGATTGACAGATTGCATCTGAACGAGTTTTTATACAACAACAGCTATCACGCTTCGATCAAGATGGCACCTTTTCAAGCATTGTATGGTAGACCATGTCGTACACCGCTCTGCTGGGATGAGTCGAGTGAGACAGTCATTATAGGACCAGAGTACTTAGAACAAGTTAAGGCTGAAGTTCAGCAAATCAGGGAGAACATGAAAGCTGCTCAAGATAGGCATAAGTCATATGCTGATGTTCGACGACGGGACCTGGAGTTCGTAGTGGGCGACCAGGTATTTCTGCGAGTTTCACCGATGAAGGGTGTATTCAGGTTTGGGCAGAAGGGCAAATTAAGCCCGAAATTTGTTGGTCCTTATGAGATTACGGAGCGGGTGGGCCCGGTTGCTTACAGGTTGAACTTACCTGCTCAGCTGGGTAAAGTGCATGATGTTTTTCATGTTTCACAGCTAAAGAAATACATGCACCACCCCTCCCATGTGTTAGAACCTGAGAGGTTGACTTTAGAACCAAATATGAGATCCGTGGAGACTCCTCAGAGAATCTTGGACAGCAAGACTAGGGACACTCGCCACAAGTCAGTGCGACTGGTGAAGGTTCTCTGGTCTAACCAGGATGTCGAAGAGGCCACGTGGGAATTAGAGGATAAGATGAGGGCGAAGTACCCTTCTTTATTTACTGACTAGATCGTTTGTATAGGGTACGGGGCGTACCCCTTTTTAAGGGGGGTAGAGCTTCCTTGCTTTTGAGTTAGGAAACGATCATGTTTGTCGTTTGGTTGGTTGTTTAAGATGTGAATTTGTGTAAGTTGCTGCACTTCGGTGTAAGTTTGAGTTATGTATAATACTTATGTATTGTATTTGAGATTGACCTTTGAGTCTTGAGATGTGTGAATGTGAATATAAGATGTGGTATTAAGATTAAGAGAATTGTGTACCGTGAATGGTTAAGCACATGTGTGAACTTTGAGGACAAAGTTCTCTTAAGGGGGGTAGATTGAAATACCCCAAACTTAGATATGGTGTTTAAATGATAAACTAAGATATAAGGAGGCTAAATAATGCCTTAGGAACATTAAGAAACATTTCTAATCAAAGAAAATATAAGGAAACAACAAAAGAGCAGTTTAAGCAAAAACGTGCTCTAAGCTTGGAGAGACATGGGAGAGTACCCAAATATTGTTCTAAGACCTTATTAATATCCTAATGGTCATTTTAAATCAATTACCAAAGAAAACCAGGCTTGAAAACAAGTTAAAACACAAAATGTGCTTTAAGGAGTCTTAAAGCACGTTTTTGAAAAATTGTCTTGTAAATGAGTTTTGAATGGCTAAATGTCCATCATTACTCTTTAATTAACATGTGTACTATATAGTATCACATTTGGAAGTCTATATCAATGGGAAATCAAAAATTTCACATCAATGTGCCTTGTTTTGGTGAATAGTGAATTGATTAAGCTAGTTTATAACATAAGTCTATATAAGTGAGACATTTAGTCAACAAAGACTTAAGTACCCTCATTATTAAAAGGGGGCCGGTTTCTTAGGAGGTGAGTCACCACCTTCATGAGTTATTAAGCAATTAAGAAAGCAAATAAGACTTATAAAGCAAAAAGTACTATTTACCTCTAACATAAATATCACACTTTACTTACCTCTCTCCTCATCTCCTCATTTCTTCTTGTTTCCCACGGTTTCTTCAAGCTCTCTCCCTTCTCCATTCACGTGAAACTCAACCTCCATGAAAGCTCCACCTTCTCTTGCACATAACTTGCTCATTTTAGCTCCAAATCCAAAACAAAATACATGTTCTTCTTAGTTAGCTCAAGCTCCTTCTTTCTATCTTTTAAAAACTTCAAGAGCTTCATTTTGGTGCCAAGCCAAACCACCATTGGAGGAGGAAATTCAAGTTTGGAGACTCCATTGGCTTCTCCATTCTCTTAAGGTAAAGAAAGTGTAAGAAAATCTAGGTTTCCACCATTTTCTTCACATGTCCAAAAATTAGTACTCATGGGACTCCATTTGAATGCCTTGTTCTAGCTTGTTTCTACTCTTCAAAAGAGAGAGGAGGTCCTTCTTGCTTCATATCCAAGCTTGTCTTGAGGAACTAAGGTAAAGCAATCAATTCAAAACCTTAAAACACATTTTAACCTAGGTTTTATTCCTTAAGGTAAGTGTGTTGTTTAGTGCTCATTAGAGTTATTGGACATTGTTTAGAACATTGGCAAGGAGAACTATATTGGCGACCGAGATTTGGTAAGAGAAGTCTAAGGAGAAAAGCTTGTGAAGCTTGTGAGAGAACAAGGTAAAATACTTACCTGAAGATGTCTTGTTGTTTAAGGGAATGGGATTTAGGTATATGATGAGTTTAGTAGAGAGTTTACATTAGAAAAGGGTTATATATAACCTAGGAGAAACAATGACTATACTTGTGAACTTGTGACTAAGGAGCAAATGAGAAAAAGAGATAGTTTAAGAATATTAAGGTGAAATACAAGAAGCATTTTATTTCAATGGGAGCCTTGTTGTGTGTATTCGCAGGTCGAAGGCAAATATATGAGGAAATTCAGTGGTTAAGATTATTGTCATTTAAGGGCCTAAGTGCCAAGCATTTAAGTTTATGCACTATAAGATGATGTGGTGTAGTTTTGGTGTAAATTGTGTGTTAAGGTGTGTGAGGAGAATTTGAGTGGTATTGGTTGTTGATGGAGAAAAACCGAGTGTTAGGATGTACTATGTACTAGAGAACCCATGGCAAAAATTTAAAGGAGAACTTAAGTGTTTAAGATATTCTAAGGAGATTTCATGACTAAGGAAGTACTAGGAAGTTTTAGAGGTTGTCTCGATGAAAAAGGGGTGAGTTTAAGGTGTTTAATGAGTTGTAATGACTTAGGTATTACTATGAAGGGATTTAGAAATCAAGTATTTGAGTATTTAGGACTTAGGCAAATGTTGATAAACAACTAGGAAGGAAACAATGTGTTGATGGATGGAAGTTTAAGTTGTGAAGGAACATTAAGTAAATGCATGAGAGAGTTTTAGATAGTGAAAGATGCTTGGGAGATGATGTTATAGTGGTGAGGAAAACATTTGGCATAGTGGTTACATTAGGTATGAACCACCACCTAGAAACCTAGAGGAAAGCATTACAAGTGTTAGCATTATTACAAGGAAAAATTATAATGATTAAGGTGAATCTTGGTGAATGATTTAATGTGTTTGGAGGATGCTCTAAGGTGGGTTTAATGGTCTAAATGATGTTAGAACACATTGGATGGCTTGAGGAAAGGTTTAGTGAAGATTTGGCAAAGTTTGGGCATGTTTTGGTGGCGTCCGACCCAGGGGTCCGACCCAAGTTTGGGTCGGACGGCCTCTGTTTAACGCCAGGGAAAGGTTCTGGAATGGTCCGACCCAGAGGTCTTGGGTCGGACATGGGTCGGACGGGTGAGTTTTAGAGGGAAAATAAGTTTCTGGAATGGTCCGACCCAGTGGTTGGGTCGGACGTGGGTCGGACATGGGAGGTTTTAGAAGACGGAAAGTTTCTGGAATGGTTTGACCCTGTTGGTTGGGTCGGACGTGGGTCGGACATGTAGGGTTTTTCAAACCCGAAAGTTACTGGAATGGTCCGACCCAGAGGGTGGGTCAGACGGTGGGTCGGACGGCCCTTAACACTTAAAAAAAAAAGAAATTTTGAATTCTAAGAATGATAAATGGTGATAAGGTACACCTTTGGTAGGGTGGTAATGGTTGTGACCCTAAGAACTTAAGGCTTAAGTTAAGTTAAGTTAAGTATAAATATTAATGTTTAAAGTTAAGCTTGTAAGCTAAGTGGCAAAGACTTGAGAGGTTATTGAATGGGAATCTTTAGAGACTAAGTGAGTTAAGTAAGGTGCAAATAACTAATGACCTAAAAATGAATGAATGATTTAGGTTTGTGAATTGGGACCCCGAAGAAGGATAATCAAACAACGATCGACGGTGAACGGTACAATCCTTCTTGTGACCTGCTTGCTAACGAGGTGTCCCTCGGCTTGTGTGCTATCTGTTTATTTGCTATGACTAAAACAAGATAAAGCATGCAACCGGTTATATTTATTCTCGTTGTGATTGTGTTATCTTTACACTAACCCGCGAGACTTGAGATTATTACTAACCAAGTTTAGTACTTACTGAGCTAAGAATGAGAGTTAAGTTTGATGGTTGTTGGTTAATGCCCATTAAGGCTTAGCTAGCACATGGTGATTAAGATGACTACTAACTGGAACTTAAGTGAGGAAACCCGGGACCGATCTCCGGTCATGCATGCTAAGGAAAAAGGGGGACAGTATCTGAATCAGATCCGCCCTCCGCTTAAGGACTTGTCTTCGGACTTGTAGCCTAGGGCCGGTTGCCGGCTCAGCTACGCTGGACTCCCGTCCAGAGTAGGTGGCATAAGATGGTGCGGTGGGATCACCTAAATCCCAGGTTCGAATTAAGCTACAACCAATCCCTTTCAGGAAAGGTTTGTATATTAAGATTAAGATTGAGATTAAGATTAAGGTACGGTAAGGAACTGAGATAAGGAAATGAGGACTAAGGAGGGGGTTACTAACCCACTTGATAAGGGAACGCTTGAGTCGTTCATTGTTTGTGAACTATATAAGGTCATCTGTGGTTATTGTTATTCGACTTCATATTATGCTTGTGTATGTAATCAATTTCCATGCTATCGACAATTAGTCGTCGTAGCCCCGTTAGCTTGGGGGCCATGAGAGGGTGTACCAGCATTCGTGCTGACCCCCTCGGGGGCTATTTTTACACTTGCAGGTAAGAGACCCATGAGGACGCACTACGAGAGTAGGAGCGGTTAGACTTAGGGTGGGACGTTTATTTTGAGTTCGGGTTGCGCCTGTGCACCCGACTGTTTATATTAAACTGATGTAAGTTTGGGATTATGTCTAAGATACTTGTACTCGGTTGGTTATGGTATTGTGGTTGGTGATGTTTTGAGTTGGATAAGTATTGTAAATGTTAAGGCCGGTATATTCTAACGATCAGACCTTGGCAAGGTCCAGGTGTTTGTTATTTCCGCTGCGACGTATTCGATTAAGTGTTCAGTTTTGCGATAACCACGAATGGCTTAGGATGGGGTGTTACAATTACATAAGTCTAAAGTAGATTCTAGGTTGACCTTTTATGCATTTTAATTTCATTGTTTTTTTGTATAAGCTAATCTGCTCTTATTTCTTGCAGGTCTTACGTAATGGAGGGCTTATTTGACTGCACTTACTTATTGAATTATCACATGGTATGTGATAAGATGATTCAGCATCCATAAGCAAAATTTCTAAGTTAAACTAGTCCAAAGTATACCCTAAATGGCGCATGCAATAGGGGTCAAATGGGATAGATTTTTAATTTGATTCCTGTCACATTATATTGTACTAAGACCATATTATAACATGTTATAAGTCACAACATTCAATTGGTACTGCCATTAATTTATTTTGATGGTCAATTTATCCCCTTTTAAGGTTAACAACTCGTGGCTCCTCAAAAACTTCAAGGTAATTGCGTAGAACACATTTTGTGACACCCGAAGGTGCGTTTTTGTGCTTTAAGGATTTTCTGGAAAATAAGTAGTCGCTATGAGTTCCAAGTGTTTATAAACATTTTTTATTGTCAATAATTATATGTTAAGGTGTTACATTGAGTTATATGGGGTTATATCAACTCAAAACACAATTCCCGGGCTAACCGGGCAAAAAGGAGCGTTAAGAAATTCCTCCCAGCACTTTGTTTATTTTTGAAAAAGTGGCTCGATCATTCTCTTTAGAATGATGAATAATGATGTTAGGAACTCTGAGAATGAATTTTATAGGAGTTCGTGCCACCTCGGCACTCCTCCGGGGCATTCTAGGGGGTTTATGGGGCCCCCATAAGGCATCTCCTAGCACTTTGCGTTTAACTGGAAATTTAGCATGAGGACTTCATCTTATATATCTTATATAGTGTTATGGTGCATTTGGAATGAAGTGTAAAGCTTTACTTCATCCTATAAGGTATTTCCGGGACTTTCGGGCCTTAAGGGCCTTTAAGGGAACTCCCGAGCATTTTTATTTACACTCAGTTTTAGATGAGTTCCTGTGTTCTAAGGGTCATATAATGATCCTTGATTAACTTCATATGAAGTTTATAGCTTATATAACTTGTTTAGCTTAAGGTCGGGCTTTAACGCACGTTTTTGACCTTAAGGAGTTTAGGTGCGTTTTTAACGCCTAAGTGTTTATATCCCTTCTTAGGGTTTAATAATCCCCTAAATAATATATATTACCATTAATTATTTAAATGTTAGGGGTATTTCAGTCTTCTCTGTATGCTTATCATTCCTGGGTGTCAATACTATATTGACACTTCTACATTCCATCTGTAATCCGAGTGTATGTAACTCGAATAAACATATATCCTTTGTTCGTAATAAACAATGTAATCACAGCATAAGTAACTTGATAAATACTGTAAAGCATAAGTGTCTCAACTTCTAGCTATCCCACAAGGTCATCACTGCACAAATGCAATACCAAAACACTCAATCTTACAAAGAACACGTCAATACCAAGTGTTACCTAAAACACATCCATAACCAACCACCAAGTGTTACATAGAACACATCAAACAACCAAGTGTTACATAGAACACATCAATACCCATTCAAGTGTCACATAGGACACAACAATAACCATCCAAGTGTCACATAGGACACAACAATAACCAAGTGTCACATAGGACATATTAATAACCATTCAACCAATTGCACATGTGCGCAACAATCAAACAAAAACCACCAAATATAAAACCAGTATAGACTGCAGATATGCAAGTCGCATGTGGTGCTCTACCCCCCTTAAAAAGGGTTACGCCCACATATCCCCACAAGTATACACAAAACTAAGAGAAAGGTGTTGTATACTTGTCTCGCATGGAGTCTTCTAACTCCCATGTCGCCTCCTCAATATCTTGGTTTGACCACAAAACCTTGACCATTCTAATGGTCTTATTCTTGGTCTCCCTAGTCTTGGAGTCTAAGATGCGAACTGGGGTCTACTTATATCTATGTGTAAGATCTAGCTCGAGTGTCTCGGGCTCTAAGATATGTGATGGGCGAGGCACATACTGCTTTAGCTATGAAATGTGAAACACATTGTGCACTCTCCCAAGCTCAACAGGTAAATCAAATCTGCAAGCTAATGGGCCCACTCGCTCCGTAATAAGGTACGGTCCTACATAGTTCGGGCTAAGCTTGCCCTTCTGCCCAAATCTAAAAGAAACTCCCTTCCTAGGTGCAACTCTAAGGAAGACTCGATCGTTTACTGTGAACTCGAGGTTTCTCCTACTGTGAGACTCGATTTTAAATTCTATCCTGTGTTGATTAGAGCTGATTAGGATCTAACCGGGTTTTAGGTCCACTTATAACCTAAGATTAATAACTATGTCATATAACAATAATTATTAAAACCTAAGCTAGATCACTGGAACCTATTATGAGTCGCCACCTAATTTTAACCTAGGGTAAATAAGGAAAGGTAGAGTTCGGGTTCGGGGGATTGGTATTCGACTTATTTAGGGTTCAAATTACTTTCATTACCCTTAGAAGTCGTTTTTCCTCTACTTAGTTTAATTACGGCTTGTTACGAGTCGTTTTAACCTAAGTGCGCGAGCTTCTGTTTTTTTGTGTTTTTTAGCATTTTTGACTGAAAATAAAAGTGAAAGTTGAAATTACCTAAACTAAGGTTTCGGAGGTAGAATTAGGTCAAATTTTGTTTCCGTTCGTAGCCACGGACCTAATGTCCGTAACCACGGACCCTAGTTAACCTATGTGTAAATAAAAGTCGAATTGAACAGAAAACAAAAAAAAATTTGGAAAGTCCGGGGCCACGGACAGGATGTCCGTAGGCCCGGACATAGTTTAGCAAAACCTAAATTTTTAAAATTTTAAAATCCCGCCGCCGTCCGTGGGTGTCCGTGGCCACGGACAACCCGTCCGTGGCCCCGGACAACCAGTCCGAGGTCCCGGACCACCCACGGACAGGGGTTTTATGGTGGTTCCCGAAGGTGTTTTCGGCTCAAAATTTATGCACGTGTAGCCTGAAAGGTATACAAAACGTTAGTAATTGAAAGATTGCAATTTGAAGCCGAATTATGCACGAAACTTGACGAACAAGTAACAAGGTAGAAACAAAAGCAATTAGCAATACAGAAGCGTAAAAAGGTTAGTTTGAACCCAAAATTTGACAGAGAGTTAAT
This sequence comes from Limonium bicolor, assembly GCA_023374045.1. Taxonomy (NCBI): domain Eukaryota; kingdom Viridiplantae; phylum Streptophyta; class Magnoliopsida; order Caryophyllales; family Plumbaginaceae; genus Limonium; species Limonium bicolor. The sequence goes on along the minus strand of CM041780.1, from coordinate 248,422,457 downwards.
AAGGTCGTGGGGAGTTAGAAAAGTAGAATTGTAACCTGTTTTACCTTCGAATTCAAGAGGATTCTTCACGTCGGGATTCTTCGGAGGCTCCGATGGTGCCGGTTCCGGATTAAGTTCGACCCGAGCTTCTGGTTGTTGATTGTTGAAGGTGTTCTTCACGTTTTGGTGGTGTTTTGGTTGATGTTTGATGATTGTTGATGTGTTGGGAGTTGAAAAATGTGTTTAGATGGTGATTTCGGGATTTTTGATGTTATTTTGGTGCTTGGATGTGTAAAAACGTGGAGAGAATGAGACGGCTACCTTCTTTGAGAGTCTAGGGTTCTTGAGGTTCTCATTTGATCATGGGATAAGGTTCCTTATATAGGCTTCCTTAAAGATAGAAAAATCCGGTAAAAATCGAGATTTACCGACGTCTTAGCACAAGGGCTTCCAAAAAGAATTTGATTATGAAATTTACACATGGGTAAAGGATGATATTTCTGATTTTTCTAAAGTGGAATCGAATTTTTTGGATATGGGAATATTTTTAAATTAAATTTCTCGTCAGATTCAGTCAGAAATGGCTAGAAAATTATTGGATTTTTCGAAAAACCTTAATTCCAACGCCATTATGCTTAAAATGTCATCCTATATCATGGGTTAAAATTTCAAATCGTTTTGAATTGATTTAACCCTTCTTTGTAGGAGAGAGAAAGCCTATAGGGGGCTTAGGAGCCTTGAAAAATTACGAAAGTGCCCTTGGAGATGATTAAGCTGTCCCTAGTACTCTAAAATGTGCCGACCGAACTGGGAACCCTCGCTACTTGACCAAACTAGCCTATTAGTAGAGACTCTCTTCTGGGGGGTTGAAATTTTGGGTATAACAGATTGCCCCCCGTCAACTAGACTTTGTAATGGAAATGAGAAGGCTAGTTGATGCTTGAGTGATACCCCCAAAATTTTGGATCTTAAAAGACCCCATATGCAATTGAAATCTGACAAGTTATGTCGAGCTGTTCTAAGGCGCTGACTACCTATGAGTAAATTGGAAGGGATGTCAAGCGATTCCAAGGCGTTGACTACCTGTGAGGATGATATGATGTCAAGCTATTCTAAGGCGTTGACTACCTATAAAGGAATGAAGCACACCGAGCATTCTAAGGTGTCGGGAACCTGAAAGCGAATGAAATACGCCGAGCATTATAAGGTGTCGGGAACCTGAAGTTGAATGGAATACACCGAGCATTATAAGGTGTCAGGAACCTGGAATACGCCGAGCATTATAAGGTCTCGGGAACCTGAAGTTGAATGGAATACGCCGATCATTATAAGGTGTCCGGAACCTGGAATACGCCGAGAATTTTAAGGTGTCCGGAACCTGGAATACGCCGAGCATTATAAGGTGTCGGGAACCTGAAGTTGAATGGAATACGCCGAGCATTATAAGGTGTCGGGAACCTGAGATTGAATGGGATACACCGAGCATTATAAGGTGTCGGGAACCTGAGATTAAATGGGATACGCCGAGCATTATAAGGTGTCGGGAACCTGAATTTAAATGGGATATGCCGAGGATTATCAGGTGTCGGGAACCTGGAAAAGAGATGTAATGAGATTGATGTGATGTGTGCCTAAATTGACGAATGTAAAGTAGGACCTATGGGAGCCTAAGTGGAATGGTAGGAAATTGGGTTCATGACGAGCCTGAGGTTGAGTTCATCTATTCTGGTGAATCTGAATCTTTGGCTGAGAATCTGCATCTCTGAAGAATCTGTACATTCGCCTGAGAATCTGTATCTCTGGTCTATGATGAGGAGTTTCGTACGGACGGATGCAAGGTAAACTTTATGCAAATGATCATGATGAAAGTTGATTATGAAAGTGCCAAACGTGGCAAAGATGATGTGCATGTCAAAATACAATCAAAGTGTGTGTAGGAAACTTGTCCAAAACAAGAAATCGTTGGAAAATGTGCCAAACATGGAAATGTTAAGGATCAAAAATTGTCTAAAGCAAGACATTGCTAGAAAGTGTGCCAAATGCGGCCATGATGAGGTTTATGAAACCGAAGTGTTAAAAGGAAGGTTGTTCAAGACAAGAAATTGTTGAAAGAGGTGCCAAACGTGGCAGTGTTTGAAGAAAATTCTGTTGAGTGAAAAGGAAAGTGAATTATCATTTCCTAACTATAGACTTCGGACTTGTAATTTATCTCCTACGAGATGAACATGCCGCCGGTGGGGTATGGTGTATGATGTGAAGGTAAGGGCTTATGTGGGCCTGTGGTGTTTGATGTGGAGGTAAGGGCTTGTGTGGGCCTGCATAGTGGAGGTGTGGAGGTAAGGGCTTATGTGGGCCAGTGTGGTGTATGAAGTGAAAGTAAGGGCTTGTGGTGGGCTGAGGTGTGATGTGGTGGTAAGGGCTTATGTGTGCCTGTGGTGGGATGATGGTGGTGATGTTTGAGCTTTGGGTTCCAATTGGTGTTGTCATAGCAATTGTTGGAACCAACAATTACCCCTAGTATTTTTCCCTTAAGACAATCTGAGCTAGAGTTCATGGCAATCGATCGGAATTTTCTTTGATCAAACGTGCGAACGAGTCTCGTCCTCACAGGGTCAAGGCTTATGTTCTGATTTGGTGCTTCCTAACCTACACTCGACGTGTTTGGTGTTTACACTCGTTTCTCACTTACGGTCACAACTTCTAGACCATTGAATTTGATATTTGATGAATTTACGCATTCGATCTGTTACTTTCACGTGATTGGATACACAACTACCAAGTCAGAAGTCTTTGTGGCTTATAACATGGCCATGGGGTGTGATGAAAGACAACGGGACCATGGAGGGATGTTTGAGGTATGTGGAGCTTAAAGGGGTGACCAAAGTTGCACTTTACGTCTTCTCTCAGATTCATCTTCCTTGTCTTGAAGTCATCTAGCTGCTTTGTGTTGACATTGTTTTTGAGCTTCTGGACTTGGACTTTGAAGTTGTCCTTTACACCATTTCTCTTCTCGTTGTCATTTGGATTTCTTCGAGGCACTTCGGGTTTGCCCTTTTTTTCTTTACCCTTTCTTGACTTTGCCTTCGGGGTTCTTATGATTCCCGGTTTTGGGCTTCGAGAACTGTTTTGATGTGAGCTCTTTGGATCCTGTGTCACTTTGGGGCCATTTGCGGATTTCTTTGTCATGCTGATAGCGGCGTTGCTTCTTTGGATTGATGAAAACATTATCCGAGAATCTGGCTCCTTGCTTCCTTTGGTCACCGGGCTGGACATTCATCATTGGCTGGGTTATTTTTGTGGAGTTCATAATATCAAAAAGGGATATACGAAAGGCTCAACGGGGGTGCCTAGGGTTTAATGATAGGGTTTACAAGCTTTTGGTTATGTGGTGCTGTACCTAGGTGCTTCGTCATTCCTGATAGCTGTGTATCCATTCTTTGTTACTTTTCGCAGGTCTAAGAGTAAATTTACAAATTATCTCCTTCTGTCAGAGTACCATTTACCTCACCTTTGAATGTGGACTCACCGGAGTCGTGTAAGAATGATACGCTCGTTCACTCATGTTAAGGCCGGTATATTCCAACGATCAGACCTTGGCAAGGTCCAGGTGTTTGTTATTTCCGCTACGACGTATTCGATTAAGTGTTCAGTTTTGCGATAACCACGAATGGCTTAGGATGGGGTGTTACAATTACATAAGTCTAAAGTAGATTCTAGGTTGTCCTTTTATGCATTTTAATTTCATTGTTTTTTTGTATAAGCTAATCTGCTCTTATTTCTTGCAGGTCTTACGTAATGGAGGGCTTATTTGACTGCACTTACTTAATAGATTATCACATGGTATGTGATAAGATGATTCAGCATCCATAAGCAAAATTTCTAAGTTAAACTAGTCCAAAGTATACCGTAAATGGCGCATGCAATAGGGGTCAAATGGGATAGATTTTTAATTTGATTCCTGTCACATTATATTGTACTAAGACCATATTATAACATGTTATAAGTCACAACGTTCAATTGGTACTGCCATTAATTTATTTAGATGGTCAATTTATCCCCTTTTAAGGTTAACAACTCGTGGCTCCTCAAAAACTTCAAGGTAATTGCGTAGAACACATTTTTGTGACACCCCAAGGTGCGTTTTTGTGCTTTAAGGATTTTCTGGAAAATAAGTAGTCGCTATGAGTTCCAAGTGTTTATAAACATTTTTTATTGTCAATAATAATATGTTAAGGTGTTACATTGAGTTATATGGGGTTATATCAACTCAAAACACAATTCCCGGGCTAACCGGGCAAAAAGGAGCGTTAAGAAATTCCTCCCAGCGCTTTGTTTATTTTTGAAAAAGTGGCTTGATCATTCTCTTTAGAATGATGAATAATGATGTTAGGAACTCTGAGAATGAATTTTATAGGAGTTCGTGCCACCTCGGCACTCCTCCGGGGCATTCTAGGGGGTTTATGGGGCCCCCATAAGGCATCTCCTAGCACTTTGCGTTTAACTGGAAATTTAGCATGAGGACTTCATCTTATATATCTTATATAGTGTTATGGTGCATTTGGAATGAGGTGTAAAGCTTTACTTCATCCTATAAGGTATTTCCGGGACTTTCGGGCCTTTAGGGCCTTTAAGGGAACTCCCGAGCATTTTTTATTTACACTCAGTTTTAGATGAGTTCCTGTGTTCTAAGGGTCATATAATGATCCTTGATTAACTTAATATGAAGTTTATAGCTTATATAACTTGTTTAGCTTAAGGTCGGGCTTTAACGCACGTTTTTGACCTTAAAGAGTTTAGGTGCGTTTTTAACGCCTAAGTGTTTATATCCCTTCTTAGGGTTTAATAATCCCCTAAATAATATATATTTACCATTATTTAATTATTTAAATGTTAGGGGTATTTCAGTCTTCTCTGTATGCTTATCATTCCTGGGTGTCAATACTATATTGACACTTCTACATTCCATCTGTAATCCGAGTGTATGTAACTCGAATAAACATATATCCTTTGTTCGTAATAAACAATGTAATCACAGCATAAGTAACTTGATAAATACTGTAAAGCAAATAAGTGTCTCAACTTCCTAGCTATCCCACAAGGTCATCACTGCACAAATGCAATACCAAAACACTCAATCTTACAAAGAACACGTCAATACCAAGTGTTACCTAAAACACATCCATAACCAACCACCAAGTGTTACATAGAACACATCAAACAACCAAGTGTTACATAGAACACATCAATACCCATTCAAGTGTCACATAGGACACAACAATAACCATCCAAGTGTCACATAGGACACAACAATAACCAAGTGTCACATAGGACATATTAATAACCATTCAACCAATTGCACATGTGCGCAACAATCAAACAAAAACCACCAAATATAAAACCAGTATAGACTGCAGATATGCAAGTCGCATGTGGTGCTCTACCCCCCTTAAAAAGGGTTACGCCCACATATCCCCACAAGTATACACAAAACTAAGAGAAGAGAAAGTGTGTTGTATACTTGTCTCGCATGGAGTCTTCTAACTCCCATGTCGCCTCCTCAATATCTTGGTTTGACCACAAAACCTTGACCATTCTAATGGTCTTATTCTTGGTCTCCCTAGTCTTGGAGTCTAAGATGCGAACTGGGGTCTACTATATCTATGTGTAAGATCTAGCTCGAGTGTCTCGGGCTCTAAGATATGTGATGGGCGAGGCACATACTGCTTTAGCTATGAAATGTGAAACACATTGTGCACTCTCCCAAGCTCAACAGGTAAATCAAATCTGCAAGCTAATGGGCCCACTCGCTCCGTAATAAGGTACGGTCCTACATAGTTCGGGCTAAGCTTGCCCTTCTGCCCAAATCTAAAAGAAACTCCCTTCCTAGGTGCAACTCTAAGGAAGACTCGATCGTTTACTGTGAACTCGAGGTTTCTCCTACTGTGAGACTCGATTTTAAATTCTATCCTGTGTTGATTAGAGCTGATTAGGATCTAACCGGGTTTTAGGTCCACTTATAACCTAAGATTAATAACTATGTCATATAACAATAATTATTAAAACCTAAGCTAGATCACTGGAACCTATTATGAGTCGCCACCTAATTTTAACCTAGGGTAAATAAGGAAAGGTAGAGTTCGGGTTCGGGGGATTGGTATTCGACTTATTTAGGGTTCGAATTACTTTCATTACCCTTAGAAGTCGTTTTTCCTCTACTTAGTTTAATTACGGCTTGTTACGAGTCGTTTTAACCTAAGTGCGCGTGCTTCTGTTTTTTTGTGTTTTTTAGCATTTTTTGACTGAAAATAAAAGTGAAAGTTGAAATTACCTAAACTAGGGTTTCGGAGGTAGAATTAGGTCAAATTTTGTTTCCGTTCGTAGCCACGGACCTAATGTCCGTAACCACGGACCCTAGTTAACCTATGTGTAAATAAAAGTCGAATTGAACAGAAAACAAAAAAAAATTTGGAAAGTCCGGGGCCACGGACAGGATGTCCGTAGGCCCGGACATAGTTTAGCAAAACCTAAATTTTTAAAATTTTAAAATCCCGCCGCCGTCCGTGGGTGTCCGTGGCCACGGACAACCCGTCCGTGGCCCCGGACAACCAGTCCGAGGTCCCGGACCACCCACGGACAGGGGTTTTATGGTGGTTCCCGAAGGTGTTTTCGGCTCAAAATTTATGCACGTGTAGCCTGAAAGGTATACAAAACGTTAGTAATTGAAAGATTGCAATTTGAAGCCGAATTATGCACGAAACTTGACGAACAAGTAACAAGGTAGAAACAAAAGCAATTAGCAATACAGAAGCGTAAAAAGGTTAGTTTGAACCCAAAATTTGACAGAGAGTTAATAAGGTCGTGGGGAGTTAGAAAAGTAGAATTGTAACCTGTTTTACCTTCGAATTCAAGAGGATTCTTCACGTCGGGATTCTTCGGAGGCTCCGATGGTGCCGGTTCCGGATTAAGTTCGACCCGAGCTTCTGGTTGTTGATTGTTGAAGGTGTTCTTCACGTTTTGGTGGTGTTTTGGTTGATGTTTGATGATTGTTGATGTGTTGGGAGTTGAAAAATGTGTTTAGATGGTGATTTCGAGGGATTTTTGATGTTATTTTGGTGCTTGGATGTGTAAAAACGTGGAGAGAATGAGACGGCTACCTTCTTTGAGAGTCTAGGGTTCTTGAGGTTCTCATTTGATCATGGGATAAGGTTCCTTATATAGGCTTCCTTAAAGATAGAAAAATCCGGTAAAAATCGAGATTTACCGACGTCTTAGCACAAGGGCTTCCAAAAAGAATTTGATTATGAAATTTTACACATGGGTAAAGGATGATATTTCTGATTTTTCTAAAGTGGAATCGAATTTTTTGGATATGGGAATATTTTTAAATTAAATTTCTCGTCAGATTCAGTCAGAAATGGCTAGAAAATTATTGGATTTTTCGAAAAACCTTAATTCCAACGCCATTATGCTTAAAATGTCATCCTATATCATGGGTTAAAATTTCAAATCGTTTTGAATTGATTTAACCCTTCTTTGTAGGAGAGAGAAAGCCTATAGGGGGCTTAGGAGCCTTGAAAAATTACGAAAGTGCCCTTGGAGATGATTAAGCTGTCCCTAGTACTCTAAAATGTGCCGACCGAACTGGGAACCCTCGCTACTTGACCAAACTAGCCTATTAGTAGAGACTCTCTTCTGGGGGGTTGAAATTTTGGGTATAACAGATTGCCCCCGTCAACTAGACTTTGTAATGGAAATGAGAAGGCTAGTTGATGCTTGAGTGATACCCCCAAAATTTTGGATCTTAAAAGACCCCATATGCAATTGAAATCTGACAAGTTATGTCGAGCTGTTCTAAGGCGCTGACTACCTATGAGTAAATTGGAAGGGATGTCAAGCGATTCCAAGGCGTTGACTACCTGTGAGGATGATATGATGTCAAGCTATTCTAAGGCGTTGACTACCTATAAAGGAATGAAGCACACCGAGCATTCTAAGGTGTCGGGAACCTGAAAGCGAATGAAATACGCCGAGCATTATAAGGTGTCGGGAACCTGAAGTTGAATGGAATACACCGAGCATTATAAGGTGTCAGGAACCTGGAATACGCCGAGCATTATAAGGTCTCGGGAACCTGAAGTTGAATGGAATACGCCGATCATTATAAGGTGTCCGGAACCTGGAATACGCCGAGAATTTTAAGGTGTCCGGAACCTGGAATACGCCGAGCATTATAAGGTGTCGGGAACCTGAAGTTGAATGGAATACGCCGAGCATTATAAGGTGTCGGGAACCTGAGATTGAATGGGATACACCGAGCATTATAAGGTGTCGGGAACCTGAGATAAATGGGATACGCCGAGCATTATAAGGTGTCGGGAACCTGAATTTAAATGGGATATGCCGAGGATTATCAGGTGTCGGGAACCTGGAAAAGAGATGTAATGAGATTGATGTGATGTGTGCCTAAATTGACGAATGTAAAGTAGGACCTATGGGAGCCTAAGTGGAATGGTAGGAAATTGGGTTCATGACGAGCCTGAGGTTGAGTTCATCTATTCTGGTGAATCTGAATCTTTGGCTGAGAATCTGCATCTCTGAAGAAAATCTGTACATTCGCCTGAGAATCTGTATCTCTGGTCTATGATGAGGAGTTTCGTACGGACGGATGCAAGGTAAACTTTATGCAAATGATCATGATGAAAGTTGATTATGAAAGTGCCAAACGTGGCAAAGATGATGTGCATGTCAAAATACAATCAAAGTGTGTGTAGGAAACTTGTCCAAAACAAGAAATCGTTGGAAAATGTGCCAAACATGGAAATGTTAAGGATCAAAAATTGTCTAAAGCAAGACATTGCTAGAAAGTGTGCCAAATGCGGCCATGATGAGGTTTATGAAACCGAAGTGTTAAAAGGAAGGTTGTTCAAGACAAGAAATTGTTGAAAGAGGTGCCAAACGTGGCAGTGTTTGAAGAAAATTCTGTTGAGTGAAAAGGAAAGTGAATTATCATTTCCTAACTATAGACTTCGGACTTGTAATTTATCTCCTACGAGATGAACATGCCGCCGGTGGGGTATGGTATGGTGTATGATGTGAAGGTAAGGGCTTATGTGGGCCTATGGTGTTTGATGTGGAGGTAAGGGCTTGTGTGGGCCTGCATAGTGGAGGTGTGGAGGTAAGGGCTTATGTGGGCCAGTGTGGTGTATGAAGTGAAAGTAAGGGCTTGTGTGGGCCTGAGGTGCTTGATGTGGTGGTAAGGGCTTATGTGTGCCTGTGGTGGGATGATGGTGGTGATGTTTGAGCTTTGGGTTCCAATTGGTGTTGTCATAGCAATTGTTGGAACCAACAATTGCCCCTAGTATTTTTCCCTTAAGACAATCTGAGCTAGAGTTCATGGCAATCGATCGGAATTTTCTTTGATCAAACGTGCGAACGAGTCTCGTCCTCACAGGGTCAAGGCTTATGTTCTGATTTGGTGCTTCCTAACCTACACTCGACGTGTTTGGTGTTTACACTCGTTTCTCACTTACGGTCACAACTTCTAGACCATTGAATTTGATATTTGATGAATTTACGCATTCGATCTGTTACTTTCACGTGATTGGATACACAACTACCAAGTCAGAAGTCTTTGTGGCTTATAACATGGCCATGGGGTGTGATGAAAGACAACGGGACCATGGAGGGATGTTTGAGGTATGTGGAGCTTAAAGGGGTGACCAAAGTTGCACTTTACGTCTTCTCTCAGATTCATCTTCCTTGTCTTGAAGTCATCTAGCTGCTTTGTGTTGACATTGTTTTTGAGCTTCTGGACTTGGACTTTGAAGTTGTCCTTTACACCATTTCTCTTCTCGTTGTCATTTGGATTTCTTCGAGGCACTTCGGGTTTGCCCTTTTTTTCTTTACCCTTTCTTGACTTTGCCTTCGGGGTTCTTATGATTCCCGGTTTTGGGCTTCGAGAACTGTTTTGATGTGAGCTCTTTGGATCCTGTGTCACTTTGGGGCCATTTGCGGATTTCTTTGTCATGCTGATAGCGGCGTTGCTTCTTTGGATTGATGAAAACATTATCCGAGAATCTGGCTCCTTGCTTCCTTTGGTCACCGGGCTGGACATTCATCATTGGCTGGGTTATTTTTGTGGAGTTCATAATATCAAAAAGGGATATACGAAAGGCTCAACGGGGGTGCCTAGGGTTTAATGATAGGGTTTACAAGCTTTTGGTTATGTGGTGCTGTACCTAGGTGCTTCGTCATTCCTGATAGCTGTGTATCCATTCTTTGTTACTTTTCGCAGGTCTAAGAGTAAATTTACAAATTATCTCCTTCTGTCAGAGTTATACCATTTACCTCACCTTTGAATGTGGACTCACCGGAGTCGTGTAAGAATGATACGCTCGTTCACTCATGTTAAGGCCGGTATATTCCAACGATCAGACCTTGGCAAGGTCCAGGTGTTTGTTATTTCCGCTACGACGTATTCGATTAAGTGTTCAGTTTTGCGATAACCACGAATGGCTTAGGATGGGGTGTTACAATTACATAAGTCTAAAGTAGATTCTAGGTTGTCCTTTTATGCATTTTAATTTCATTGTTTTTTTGTATAAGCTAATCTGCTCTTATTTCTTGCAGGTCTTACGTAATGGAGGGCTTATTTGACTGCACTTACTTAATAGATTATCACATGGTATGTGATAAGATGATCAGCATCCATAAGCAAAATTTCTAAGTTAAACTAGTCCAAAGTATACCGTAAATGGCGCATGCAATAGGGGTCAAATGGGATAGATTTTTAATTTGATTCCTGTCACATTATATTGTACTAAGACCATATTATAACATGTTATAAGTCACAACGTTCAATTGGTACTGCCATTAATTTATTTAGATGGTCAATTTATCCCCTTTTAAGGTTAACAACTCGTGGCTCCTCAAAAACTTCAAGGTAATTGCGTAGAACACATTTTTGTGACACCCAAGGTGCGTTTTTGTGCTTTAAGGATTTTCTGGAAAATAAGTAGTCGCTATGAGTTCCAAGTGTTTATAAACATTTTTTATTGTCAATAATAATATGTTAAGGTGTTACATTGAGTTATATGGGGTTATATCAACTCAAAACACAATTCCCGGCTAACCGGGCAAAAAGGAGCGTTAAGAAATTCCTCCCAGCGCTTTGTTTATTTTTGAAAAAGTGGCTTGATCATTCCTTTAGAATGATGAATAATGATGTTAGGAACTCTGAGAATGAATTTTATAGGAGTTCGTGCCACCTCGGCACTCCTCGGGGCATTCTAGGGGGTTTATGGGGCCCCCATAAGGCATCTCCTAGCACTTTGCGTTTAACTGGAAATTTAGCATGAGGACTTCATCTTATATATCTTATATAGTGTTATGGTGCATTTGGAATGAGTGTAAAGCTTTACTTCATCCTATAAGGTATTTCCGGGACTTTCGGGCCTTTAGGGCCTTTAAGGGAACTCCCGAGCATTTTTTTATTTACACTCAGTTTTAGATGAGTTCCTGTGTTCTAAGGGTCATATAATGATCCTTGATTAACTTAATATGAAGTTTATAGCTTATATAACTTGTTTAGCTTAAGGTCGGGCTTTAACGCACGTTTTTGACCCTTAAAGAGTTAGGTGCGTTTTAACGCCTAAGTGTTTATATCCCTTCTTAGGGTTTAATAATCCCCTAAATAATATATATTTACCATTATTTAATTATTTAAATGTTAGGGGTATTTCAGTCTTCTCTGTATGCTTATCATTCCTGGGTGTCAATACTATATTGACACTTCTACATTCCATCTGTAATCCGAGTGTATGTAACTCGAATAAACATATATCCTTTGTTCGTAATAACAATGTAAACAGCATAAGTAACTTGATAATACTGTAAAGCAAATAAGTGTCTCAACTTCCTAGCTATCCCACAAGGTCATCACTGCACAAATGCAATACCAAAACACTCAATCTTACAAAGAACACGTCAATACCAAGTGTTACCTAAAACACATCCATAACCAACCACCAAGTGTTACATAGAACACATCAAACAACCAAGTGTTACATAGAACACATCAATACCCATTCAAGTGTCACATAGGACACAACAATAACCATCCAAGTGTCACATAGGACACAACAATAACCAAGGTCACATAGGACATATTAATAACCATTCAACCAATTGCACATGTGCGCAACAATCAAACAAAAACCACCAAAATAAAACCAGTATAGACTGCAGATATGCAAGTCGCATGTGGTGCTCTACCCCCCTTAAAAAGGGTTACGCCCACATATCCCCACAAGTATACACAAAACTAAGAAAGGTGTTGTATACTTGTCTCGCATGGAGTCTTCTAACTCCCATGTCGCCTCCTCAATATCTTGGTTTGACCACAAAACCTTGACCATTCTAATGGTCTTATTCTTGGCCCCCTAGTCTTGGAGTCTAAGATGCGAACTGGGGTCTACTCATATCTATGTGTAAGATCTAGCTCGAGTGTCTCGGGCTCTAAGATATGTGATGGGCGAGGCACATACTGCTTTAGCTATGAAATGTGAAACACATTGTGCACTCTCCCAAGCTCAACAGGTAAATCAAATCTGCAAGCTAATGGGCCCACTCGCTCCGTAATAAGGTACGGTCCTACATAGTTCGGGCTAAGCTTGCCCTTCTGCCCAAATCTAAAAGAAACTCCCTTCCTAGGTGCAACTCTAAGGAAGACTCGATCGTTTACTGTGAACTCGAGGTTTCTCCTACTGTGAGACTCGATTTTAAATTCTATCCTGTGTTGATTAGAGCTGATTAGGATCTAACCGGGTTTTAGGTCCACTTATAACCTAAGATTAATAACTATGTCATATAACAATAATTATTAAAACCTAAGCTAGATCACTGGAACCTATTATGAGTCGCCACCTAATTTTAACCTAGGGTAAATAAGGAAAGGTAGAGTTCGGGTTCGGGGGATTGGTATTCGACTTATTTAGGGTTCAATTACTTTCATTACCCTTAGAAGTCGTTTTTCCTCTACTTAGTTTAATTACGGCTTGTTACGAGTCGTTTTAACCTAAGTGCGCGTGCTTCTGTTTTTTTGTGTTTTTTAGCATTTTTTGACTGAAAATAAAAGTGAAAGTTGAAATTACCTAAACTAGGGTTTCGGAGGTAGAATTAGGTCAAATTTTGTTTCCGTTCGTAGCCACGGACCTAATGTCCGTAACCACGGACCCTAGTTAACCTATGTGTAAATAAAAGTCGAATTGAACAGAAAACAAAAAAAATTTGAAAGTCCGGGGCCACGGACAGGATGTCCGTAGGCCCGGACATAGTTTAGCAAAACCTAAATTTTTAAAATTTTAAAATCCCGCCGCCGTCCGTGGGTGTCCGTGGCCACGGACAACCCGTCCGTGGCCCCGGACAACCAGTCCGAGGTCCCGGACCACCCACGGACAGGGGTTTTATGGTGGTTCCCGAAGGTGTTTTCGGCTCAAAATTTATGCACGTGTAGCCTGAAAGGTATACAAAACGTTAGTAATTGAAAGATTGCAATTTGAAGCCGAATTATGCACGAAACTTGACGAACAAGTAACAAGGTAGAAACAAAAGCAATTAGCAATACAGAAGCGTAAAAAGGTTAGTTTGAACCCAAAATTTGACAGAGAGTTAATAAGGTCGTGGGGAGTTAGAAAAGTAGAATTGTAACCTGTTTTACCTTCGAATTCAAGAGGATTCTTCACGTCGGGATTCTTCGGAGGCTCCGATGGTGCCGGTTCCGGATTAAGTTCGACCCGAGCTTCTGGTTGTTGATTGTTGAAGGTGTTCTTCACGTTTTGGTGGTGTTTTGGTTGATGTTTGATGATTGTTGATGTGTTGGGAGTTGAAAAATGTGTTTAGATGGTGATTTCGGGGATTTTTGATGTTATTTGGTGCTTGGATGTGTAAAAACGTGGAGAGAATGAGACGGCTACCTTCTTTGAGAGTCTAGGGTTCTTGAGGTTCTCATTTGATCATGGGATAAGGTTCCTTATATAGGCTTCCTTAAAGATAGAAAAATCCGGTAAAAATCGAGATTTACCGACGTCTTAGCACAAGGGCTTCCAAAAAGAATTTGATTATGAAATTTTACACATGGGTAAAGGATGATATTTCTGATTTTTCTAAAGTGGAATCGAATTTTTTGGATATGGGAATATTTTTAAATTAAATTTCTCGTCAGATTCAGTCAGAAATGGCTAGAAAATTATTGGATTTTTCGAAAAACTTAATTCCAACGCCATTGCTTAAAATGTCATCCTATATCATGGGTTAAAATTTCAAATCATTTTGAATTGATTTAACCCTTCTTTGTAGGAGAGAGAAAGCCTATAGGGGGCTTAGGAGCCTTGAAAAATTACAAAGTGCCCTTGGAGATGATTAAGCTGTCCTAGTACTCTAAAATGTGCCGACCGAACTGGGAACCCTCGCTACTTGACCAAACTAGCCTATTAGTAGAGATCTCTTCTGGGGGGTTGAAATTTTGGGTATAACAGATTGCCCCCCGTCAACTAGACTTTGTAATGGAAATGAGAAGGCTAGTTGATGCTTGAGTGATACCCCCAAAATTTTGGATCTTAAAAGACCCCATATGCAATTGAAATCTGACAAGTTATGTCGAGCTGTTCTAAGGCGCTGACTACCTATGAGTAAATTGGAAGGGATGTCAAGCGATTCCAAGGCGTTGACTACCTATGAGGATGATATGATGTCAAGCTATTCTAAGGCGTGACTACCTATAAAGGAATGAAGCACCGAGCATTCTAAGGTGTCGGGAACCTGAAAGCGAATGAAATACGCCGAGCATTATAAGGTGTCGGGAACCTGAAGTTGAATGGAATACACCGAGCATTATAAGGTGTCAGGAACCTGGAATACGCCGAGCATTATAAGGTGTCGGGAACCTGAAGTTGAATGGAATACGCCGATCATTATAAGGTGTCCGGAACCTGGAATACGCCGAGAATTTTAAGGTGTCGGAACCTGGAATACGCCGAGCATTATAAGGTGTCGGGAACCTGAAGTTGAATGGAATACGCCGAGCATTATAAGGTGTCGGGAACCTGAATTGAATGGGATACACCGAGCATTATAAGGTGTCGGGAACCTGAGATTAAATGGGATACGCCGAGCATTATAAGGTGTCGGGAACCTGAATTTAAATGGGATATGCCGAGGATTATCAGGTGTCGGGAACCTGGAAAAGAGATGTAATGAGATTGATGTGATTTGTGCCTAAATTGACGAATGTAAGTAGGAACCTATGGGAGCCTAAGTGGAATGGTAGGAAATTGGGTTCATGACGAGCCTGAGGTTGAGTTCATCTATTCTGGTGAATCTGAATCTTTGGCTAGAATCTGCATCTCTGAAATCTGTACATTCGCCTGAGAATCTGTATCTCTGGTCTATGATGAGGAGTTTCGTACGGACGGATGCAAGGTAAACTTTATGCAAATGATCATGATGAAAGTTGATTATGAAAGTGCCAAACGTGGCAAAGATGATGTGCATGTCAAAATACAATCAAAGTGTGTGTAGGAAACTTGTCCAAAACAAGAAATCGTTGGAAAATGTGCCAAACATGGAATGTTAAGGATCAAAATTGTCTAAAGCAAGACATTGCTAGAAAGTGTGCCAATGCGGCCATGATGAGGTTTATGAAACCGAAGTGTTAAAAGGAAGGTTGTTCAAGACAAGAAATTGTTGAAAGAGGTGCCAAACGTGGCAGTGTTTGAAGAAAATTCTGTTGAGTGAAAAGGAAAGTGAATTATCATTTCCTAACTATAGACTTCGGACTTGTAATTTATCTCCTACGAGATGAACATGCCGCCGTGGGGTATGGTGTATGAGTGAAGGTAAGGGCTTATGTGGGCCTGTGGTGTTTGATGTGGAGGTAAGGGCTTGTGTGGGCCTGCATAGTGGAGGTGTGGAGGTAAGGGCTTATGTGGGCCAGTGTGGTGTATGAAGTGAAGTAGGGCTTGTGTGGGCCTGAGGTGCTTGATGTGGTGGTAAGGGCTTATGTGTCCTGTGGTGGGATTGATGGTGGTGATGTTTGAGCTTTGGGTTTCCAATTGGTGTTGTCATAGCAATTGTTGGAACCACAATTACCCCCTATATTTTTCCCTTAAGACAATCTGAGCTAGAGTTCATGGCAATCGATCGGAATTTTCTTTGATCAAACGTGGCGAACGAGTCTCGTCCTCACAGGGTCAAGGCTTATGTTCTGATTTGGTGCTTCCTAACCTACACTCGACGTGTTTGGTGTTTCACTCGTTTCTCACTTACGGTCACAACTTCTAGACCATTGAATTTGATATTTGATGAATTTACGCATTCGATCTGTTACGTTTCACGTGATGGGATACACACTACCAAGTCAGAAGTCTTTGTGGCTTATAACGTGGCCATGGGGTGTGATGAAAGACAACGGGAACCATGGGGGATGTTTGAGGTATGTGGAGCTTAAAGGGGTGACCAAAGTTGCACTTTACGTCTTCTCTCAGATTCATCTTCCTTGTCTTGAAGTCATCTAGCTGCTTTGTGTTGACATTGTTTTTGAGCTTCTGGACTTGGACTTTGAAGTTGTCCTTTACACACATTTCTCTTCTCTTCTCGTTGTCATTTGGATTTCTTCGAGGCACTTCGGGTTTGCCCTTTTTTTTCTTTACCCTTCTTGACTTTTGCCTTCGGGTTCTTATGATTCCCGGTTTTTGGGCTTCGAGAACTGTTTTGATGTGAGCTCTTTGGATCCTGTGTCACTTTGGGGCCATTTGCGGATTTCTTTGTCATGCTGATAGCGGCGTTGCTTCTTTGGATTGATGAAAACATTATCCGAGAATCTGGCTCCTTGCTTCCTTTGGTCACCGGGCTGGACATTCATCATTGGCTGGGTTATTTTTGTGGAGTTCATATATCAAAAAGGGATATACGAAAGGCTCAACGGGGGTGCCTAGGGTTTAATGATAGGGTTTACAAGCTTTTGGTTATGTGGTGCTGTACCTAGGTGCTTCGTCATTCCTGATAGCTGTGTATCCATTCTTGTTACTTTCGCCAGGTCTAAGAGTAAATTTACAAATTAATCTCCTTCTGTCAGAGTTATACCATTTACCACCACCTCACTTTGAATGTGGACTCACCGGAGTCGTGTAAGAATGATACGCTCGTTCACTCATGGTTTTACCACTCAAGACACTCTCGCGAGATCTTCACTCAGAGACTTGTTCACAAGCCTAACCAAAGATTCGAAGACAACGATTCTAAACCCAGATTGCCCCCAGTATTGATTTGGGGTTGTGACAACATTCGATAGATGTGGATTTGGACCGCTTCGTGGGTTGTTTCGGATGTTTTGGGGTGAGTTGTGATGCTTAGCGTGGCATGTTCACTTTAGAAACAAGAGATAAGTCGTTATGTTCCATATAGTCGGGAATGATTACTCTGTAATCCTTTTCCCTGGAAAGCATTTTGTTTTTTTCTTTTTTTTTGATGAATGAAAAATGGTTGTACAGGAATTGTGAAAATGGAACTATGATTTTATTTATGAATCATGAGATAATGTTGGAAATTACAGACTTAGAGAAACTACCGAAAATGATAAAGGAAACTAACTACTCAAACATTGGAAAAACATAAAAATGACTAGTAAAGAAAGAAATTGGAGAAAACACTTGAAGATAGCATTCTCTGATAGTGCTTGACATGGGATTCCTACTCGGGGAGTTGAAAACTTGATTGATAGATCTTGGATGTGCTGCTTCAGAATTTTGCAGTTGTTGGTGTCATGACCGGGAAGCTGGTGATACTGACAATACTGGTTCATCAGATTCCTTCCTTTTTGGGGGTCTCTTTGTCGAGGGTGAGAGGTTTGCAGCATGTTTCGTTCCTGGAGTCTTTCAAAAGCTGGCTCAATGGTTGACCGATGTTTGTGAACTCTCTCCGACGGGAGCTCTTTCGGGATGATTCCATTGCCTCAACGATTTGTCCTGGTCCTTTTATCTGTCAAACGGTTTTTACCTCATGCTGCCTAGTTCTCTTTCAGGTGCCACTTTGGATACAGCTGCTTTCCTCGAGCCATTCCCGATGTTATTGGAGTTCCCAAGTTTTAACTCCCCTTGGTGAATCATTTCTTCTAGGACATTAACTTGTCCCATCAGCATGTATAAGCTAGGAAAGTATGTGAATTTCAGCTCATCACTGTATTGCTTCTGCATATTTTTAATTACCATTCGGATTTGCTCTTGTTCGTCCATCTGTGTGAGCATTGCGGCTACCTTCATCCTCCAACGCTTAACAAAATCAACATTGATTCACCTTCTGTTTGTTGTGTTCTTGCAAGATCAGCCCTGGTGACTCCAAACCTTCTAGCGTACTTAAAATGATGCAGAAAAGCTTCACATACCTCCTCGCAGGTCTTGGTATTTATCCTTTGAGTTATGTACCATGATGAGGGGTCTCATCGAGATAGTGAGCAGATACCTTGGCCTTCTGCATGTCGTTTAGCGAAAGGATGGACATTTCCCTATCGAACATTGCCAAATGAAGTTGTGGGTCGGAGGAACCTTTGTATAGAGGAAGTGTTGGCAATTTCAACCTTGGAGGGAGATCAACCTTGGGATATAATCAGTGGAAAAGTAGTCAAACCGGCTGGCTTGTTGGCCCTCTCCATGCGCTCAATCTTTTCAAGTATCCCATTGAATTCTTCGGCTAACTGGGAATCCATGTTGATTAGATTTCCTCCCTCTGCCATTCTTTGAGATTGGGCTTATCTGTTGGAAAACAAAAGTGACCTGAGCTAAAAATTCTGGGCCGCAAAGAAGTTTTAGGCTAAAACTTGTTTGGGCTGCAAGAAAAGCACATGAGCTGGAATGTTTAAAAAATTGTGGGTTGGCACTGAGGCCCGAAATGAGTTGGAAGAGAGGCACATGGGCCGGAATGATTCATGAGCTGTGAACTGGTGCCTAGGCTGAAATGTTCTAAGAATTGGGCGCTTGGGCCAGAATGTGTTTGGGTTAAAAGTAAAGCGCATGGGCCGAAGTGATTTCTAAACCATGTTCTAGATGTGAATTGGAATTTGGGCCGAGTAATTATGATTGGGCCTGAAGATGATACCCGTGTCTAGGATCGTGGGTCAAAACCCGAGTGAAAAGTCTTCCTGGACTAGAATGGGCCTTGAAATGGAAAGCCTGATGGATTTTTATGGATTGCTTCAGGTGGATTTGTTTTTCATGGGCCTAGGACTAAATTGATAATTCAAATTGGGCTGAAAGAGAGAAATCACCTAAGTATAAACTTTTGGGCCGAAGCCCAATGATTCATATATTAAATCAAACAGGGCATTTGGGCCGCAAAAATAGAGCTGCCAATTCGGGTTGGGCTAAGTTGATGTAGGGGAAACTCCTATCAATTTCTAGGCCGGGTAGTGGGCTGATCACACAAGCAAACAAGGCCCACACAAATTCAACATGTCCTCACTTGAAGGTTAAATCAATCTGGGTATGGATCGATCCGGAGAGGTGCTTGGGGCTTGGGCCCAGGTCACCACAAGGGAATAGGGCTTGCACGCTATTCTCTTTGGCCTTCCCCACTTTTTTCACATCACCTGAAGGTGTGCGTCTACGGCCGGGTCTTTGACTAACCAAACAATGGGTGAGGTAAGGACACTGCCAGGAAAACGCTTGGGGCTAAGGCCCAGGTATTAAGGGGGTGTGGTTAGACGACACCCTCCTCTTTTCCCCCCCTTATTCACATCACTCTAAAAGGTGTGATTCCCTGACAGGGGACCCTAGATGGGCCCCGAGGTGAAACTGGTTTGTGTGGACCCTTGCTCTCATATGATGCAAAAGGTGCAGAAAACTAAAGTGCGCACAAAAGTAAATAAACAAGTAATAAAGCCATAAATAAACATTTTTGAGTTAAGCCCTCTTTCTTAAAATTAAACAAGTTAAAATTAAGAGCTTCTTCCCCAGCAGAGTCGCCAGTCTATGAGCCTCGATTTTAAACCCTATCCTGTGTTGATTAGAGCTGATAGGATCTAACCGGGTTTTAGGTCACTTATAACCTAAGATTAATAACTATGTCATATAACAATAATTATTAAAACCTAAGCTAGCTCACTGGAACCTATTATGAGTCGCCACCTAATTTTAACCTAGGGTAAATTAGGAAAGGTAGAGTTCAGGTTAGGGGGCTTGGTATTCGACTTATTTAGGGTTCAAATTACTTTCATTACCCTTAGAAGTCGTTTTTCCTCTCTACTTAGTTTAATTACGGCTTATTACGAGTCGTTTTAACCAAAGTGCGTGAGCTTCTGTTTTTTTTGTGTTTTTTTAGCATTTTTTGACTGAAAATAAAAGTGAAAGTTGAAATTACCTAAACTAGGGTTTCGGAGGCAGAATTAGGTCAATTTTGTTTCCATCCGTAGCCACGGACCTAATGTCTGTAACCACGGACCCTAGTTAACCTATGTGTAAATAAAAGTCGAATTGAACAGAAAACAAAAAAAAATTTTGAAAAGTCCGGGGCCACGGACAGGATGTCCGTAGGCCCGGACATAGTTTAGCAAAACCTAAATTTTTAAATTTTAAAATCCCGCCACCGTCCGCTGGTGTCCGTGGCCACGGACAACCGTCCGTGGCCCCGGACAACCGGTCCGAGGTCCCGGACCACCCACGGACAGGGGTTTTATGGTGGTTCCCGAAGGTGTTTTCGGCTCAAAATTTATGCACGTGTAGCATGAAAGGTATACAAAACGTTAGCAATTGAAAGACTGCAATTTGAAGCCGAATTATGCACGAAACTTGACGAACAAGTAACAAGGCAGAAACAAAAGCAATTAGCAATACAAAAGCGTAAAAAGGTTAGTTTGAACCCAAAATTTGACAGAGAGTTAATAAGGTCGTGGGGAGTTAGAAAAGTAGAATTGTAACCTGTTTTACCTTCGAATTCAAGAGGATTCTTCACGTCGGGATTCTTCGGAGCTCCGATGGTGCCGGTTCCGGATTGAGTTCGACCCGAGCTTCTGGTTGTTGATTGTTGAAGGTGTTCTTCAGGTTTTGGTGGTGGTTTGGTTGATGTTTGATGATTGTTGATGTGTTGGGAGTTGAAAAAATGTGTTTAGATGGTGATTTCGGGGGATTTTTGATGTGATTTTGGTGCTTGGATGTGTAAAAACGTGGAGAGAATGTGTAACCCTCATCCAACAACAAACACATAACAACAATCTGCAGCGGAAATTATACTTCATCACATTACTTAACTCGTTGGTGTTACACGCCGTTAACCACCCACGTGGCTAACAAGGCTATTACATATACATTGTACCGGTCCGATGGACTAGATTCCCGAGCGACTACACATTACTGACCCTTCCATTAACAATAGAAACAACATACACCTTCCAACCGTACCGAGTATTCACAAGTTAATGCCGACAACAATTTCGGTCTTACTACACCTACACCTACTGTTATATACAATTTAAATGATTACCCATGTACAACGACTACCCCGTCCTACTCTCGAACGGCTTCCAGCTCTTTGTACTTGAAATAGGAAAAGAAGAGAAAGAGTGGCCCCGAAGGGGCTCAGCACCTTTGCTGGTATGGTAATCCCGCAGCCCACATACTACCGGCCTACCTAGGGCCACGCACACTAATTTCGTCTTATCATGCGTTGATTTTATTTGAATCATGCATGTAAACTTAAACACACATCACATAACATTCCACCTCAGTGGGCTTGACAAACAGATAATACATTCCTACTTGATAAGTCACTCATGGTGTTCATTACCCTAGAGTGTTTCTCCTCCAATGGAGCTACTTCCTCAATAGACGCACTACCCATTAGTCGGGTTATCCTTAAACGCCTCTTATCACAAACTGGGATTCATATCCATGATCCACATACTCCACACTTTACAACATATAACATACATCACATAAAAACACTTTTCACGTTTCAACGTGCACATAATAACATCGCAATAGAAATTTCATTACATCAACAACACATAACATAACGGGAGCGGTTCTCTTAGGAGCCGACCCAAACATTGTTAATTCACTGGTGAGCCTAGAGAATGATGTCTCCCTCATGATAAGCTCATTATACAACACTCATTACCGTCCTAATAGTCGGACGAGTAACTTAAGTTAAGATGGTTCAGGTTTTTGTGGCCCGAACACACCACACAAACACATGTTCCCCCTAAACCGATCATAAGTCAGAATAGCGAAGCTTTGGAATAAGCTAATAGGAGATCATAACCCGTGCGGGAACAACCATAGCAGAGAGAAGGGTAAGGCTAAAAGGATACCCACTCCGAAACAACGCGCGACCGGCCTAACCGGATTCCTCACCACTGTTAGTACATACTTACTTTTAGATATTAGTTAGAACCCCACTATGGAGTCTATCACATCTACACACCATACAGTATTACAACTGGGTTAAACATACAAGAGATATTCCTACATTCACACACACATATCACACAATTAACACACGCATAGCCGTGGTTAGAACGTC
This sequence comes from Limonium bicolor, assembly GCA_023374045.1. Classification (NCBI taxonomy): domain Eukaryota; kingdom Viridiplantae; phylum Streptophyta; class Magnoliopsida; order Caryophyllales; family Plumbaginaceae; genus Limonium; species Limonium bicolor. The sequence goes on along the minus strand of CM041780.1, from coordinate 248,399,912 downwards.
CCATGGTTCGGGTCGTTTACTCCGAATACCGAACTCTCATGTGATCCTAGACTCAGTTAACTAAGGTTAACACTTCCGAGGTTAAATGGTATCGGAGTTGAACACGCCACATAAATGAATTACTGTAAACTCATTACATGTTTTATCTTACAACGTGGCAAACATACAGAAAACACATTGGCATACAAGCCGGTGTAATCCGGTAGGACACAGGTTGCAAGAAAACCATACCTGTCACTGGAGTCCACTTTATCATGTCCACTTATGTTCCTCGAGCAATTCTCGAACAACTGATAACATTACATGTATTTTATTAACATCGGGGTAACATGATTGTTTAAAGTATAATGCTTATAACTTATCCCCGTTAATTTAGTTACATAACTTCACATTTTAACTTGTTTTACTTTTACATTTTAATACAATTTTCCCCCACTAAATTGTCATTATAACTCACTTAACATGTCCTTAACAATCTTATAACATCATTACTTATACTTAATAATCACCATTTTTAGACAACTTTTCCTAACCTTAAACAACATTTTTGGCTAAAACAGTGGCATGTCCGAACTTGTGTCCAGACTTCCCAAGTTCGGACGCAAGCCGTGACTTAAAACTGGAAGCAGATGCATGTCCGAACATGTGTCCGGACTTCGGAAGTTCGGACATGGGTCAAGGAAAATTTCAAAGTAAAATCTCATTTGTCCGAACCTGTGTCCGGACTACGAAGTTCGGACACAGTTCGAGACTCTGAGAATTTTTACACAACAGGGCCTGTCCGAACGTCCATGTCCGGACGGATGTTCGGACAAGCCAAAACACTCATTTTCTAAGCCTTTAAACACTTAACCAATTTTCACCAAACCTCTACTAACAACTATAGTATCTTACTCCTTACACATCAACATTACCAAAACCTTATCAACTCCTCCAAGACTTTAGTACATCCCAAAACACCCATTGGATTTCTAAGACATCCAAGACAAATACCTAAATCCTTGTATCACTCTAAATCACCTTAATGTACCTTTCTTTCCCTAGTAAAACACTTAATCATTCTCAACATTTCCAAACTCACCAAAACTCATTTCAACAGTTAGAACTTCATATACATTTTCCAAATTTTGCCATAGCTTCTCTTGTATATTCTCACATCCAAACACTTAGGTTTTTTTACCTTATTTCATTCAAAAACACATAAATCCATCAAGAGTATTCTCACACTCAAACACTTAGGTTTTCACCTTTTACAACCAAAAACACTTAATCACTTAATGCACATTCCTTACACACAACATATTGTTTTTCCTCCTTTAACCATCCAAGACACTCATCTTCACAAAGAATGCTCTTTACACACATCTAAATCCTTAAAGTACACTACATCACAATATAGTGCATAACCTTAAATTGCTTGGCACTTAGGCCCTTAAATAACATGGCTCTTAGGCCCTTAAATTGCATAAACCTTAACACTGAATTTCCCACATAATATATTGCCTTTAACCTGCAAATACACTCAACATCACATATGCCCCTTAATAGTTTCCTTGAGAGCATTTTACTAGGTCATTCACCATTGGCTCCTTAGGTATTTTATTTAAGAAATACAAGCTCATTTTTCCTTAGGAATAAATTACATTAGGCTAGCACATTTACCTCTTTTCTTCAAGATTTTACTTGAGCACTCTTGTTCTTCCTTGTTTGGAATTCGGCAAGAGGACTTGGTTACTTGTCAATGTTCTAATCAGTATACAAGTAACACCAATGAGCATTCAAGCTTCATGCTTAAACTCATTTACAAACCCTAGGTCACATATATTGTCTTAACACATTAAGGTAATTGTTTTACCTTGGAATTGGAAGAGAGCTTGAATAAGTATCAAGAGAGGACTCCACCTAGTCCTTGAAAGGTTGGAATGAAGCTAGAACAAAGCAATATAATGAGCACCATTAATGGTGATTCTCGGTCAACACAAAAAACATGAAGGAAACATCATTTTTCTTTGAGTTTCCTTACCTTGAAGCAAAGGAGAACAACAATATGTGAAAAGATGAGCTCAAGCTCCTCCCATGGTGATTCCTCTTGGCACCGAAATGGAGCT
>CM041780.1:248252005-248397304 GCA_023374045.1 Limonium bicolor | reverse complement strand
TTCTTACGTTATATAAGAACTAATGCCAATTTATATGTTAAAAGCACAAAATGATGGTGAAAATGCATAGTTCTCCTCAAGAGCTTTTCAATACCGTAAACGGGGAGCAAATCGGAGCTCAAACGAAGAATCTGAACCCTATCGAAGTTTCAGAGCAAAGGGGCACAAATATACAAGTATCCGGATGACCCGTCTGCCCCATTGACCCGGATGCGTTTTAATGTGTCCGGCTAACTGCCCTGGACGGAAGAGCCGGACACACCCTAGTCTTTTTCTTCGAGTCTTACACGCGTCTAGACGACGTGTCCAACCCTGTGACCCGGACGCGCTCAGAAGTACCGCTATATTTACGACCACAAGTGCAGCGCTGCGAGATTTCTATTATATTTCCGTCCAGCCAGAGCACACTGCTAACTAATCCGGACACAAGGTCCGGACGTCTTACAACTTTAAATTTCTCGCCTGACGGCGCTATCTCTTGTTCGGTTGAGCCCACCCGGACGCACCACGGACGCATGTATTTGATGTCCAAAATCTTTACTTAAGCAAGCGACACGAAGCAGAAAAAAAGGGAACCATTCAAGAACATTCACCGCGCCTCTCTCATTCTTCTTGCCATGCCGTGACCATTTCTACACCGGAGAAGAAGATTTCTACTCCAAATTCGTTCATCTTTTCAACCTTCTATATGGTAAATTTCAGAATTAGTATCGAGATGATTTCTACTCTCTCTTCTTGTATTTGTTCTTCAATTATGCTAGGCTTGGAGAATTAAACTCCAGGGATGGTTATCTGACTGCTATAACTCTGTAATTTTTGCTACTCGTTGGTTTGAGATTCTTGTCAATTGTTGCAGCCTAAGTTATCTTTTGCGCTTTCAATAAAAGTAACTAATTTGTTGATTCCATACGAATTCCGTTTTGAGTGAGATTTATGATAAATGGAATGGTCGATTAACCTATGAACTTGTGGAAAATTATACTGGATAGGTTAGATTTTCTCTCAAGTGCAAACATTAATTCCCTGTGTTCATTCCGTCCATTCATGTTGTGCTAAATCTGGATTAGATCTAGAACGTTCTGCTAGGCGAGTTCTTGAGGCTAGGATTTAGTATCTGGAAAAGTTTTAGGAATTTTGCCAATCGACATCTCAAACTAACCAGCAGGAATTGCATAATCTGGCAGTCGAAAAAGATAACCTGACCCGAAGTTCCTTTTCACACATAGTTTTCACTGAATTTATTTGCTCATTAATTTACTAGTTTTCTCGCTATTTTAATTCAAAAAACCAAAACAACCAACAACCCTCTTAATTTACTGTTTTTCTAGGATTAGATTTAATTACTAAGTCCCCGTGGATTCAACCCCGATAGCTTCTAGTTCACTATACTCTTTGATCGGGATTTATTTTTGCAACCCATGACATTTTTCGATTTATAGATTTTCTAGGATAATTTTCTTAATTATTTCTGTTTATCTCCCATTTGCCTGTTTGTAGTCATATGAAAGGTAATCATACTTTGGTTCAGTTTTTCATGTAGGACCTGCCTTCTTCCTAAGGGCTTTCACATATCGAGATTGATAAAAAAAATTAGTTATGGTTCAAGCCTGGTTTTTTGGTTTTTCTAAGAGGCAATCACATATTGCACTCCCCATCACAAAAAACTCTTCTGTGTGATTACAAGACCAATTCTATCTAATAACTCGTAAGTCTGTCATGAAATCACAAGTAATGACTAAATTCCCTAGTGCTATATATACTGAGATTTCTGGAGTTGTTGGCAGAGTCTGTTACCGAAAAATAAGGGATCTGACTGTTTTTGTCCATAAATTTCGGTCCTAACTTATTTTGTGGTCATGACACCAAATATTAAGGCTTAATGAAGTTGAACGTTGATTGTATTTTAAAAAACCTAGCATGTTACATTCTCAAATGTCTTTTTTTTTTTTTAACGCAAGCATGTTACATTCTCAAATTTCGATCCTTCTCTGTGTAGATATTTGACAAAGTCATGAATTCTAAGTAAATAGAGCTCAATTAACTCACGAATTAGTACCCAATGCTTGAAATCTTGGTTTGGAACGATTCTCTATTCTGTGTGTACTGTGTAGGGGATGACTCCAAGTTAAGGATAAAGGTATGAAAGATCACGGAAATAACCCATAAAGTTGACGTGTAGCATTTTAAATGTTATGAAGATCAAAAAAATATATCTTCTCACCAAACAGGACCTAAGTGTCAATAAACCTTTAGTAGTAATCTCAGCCGAATGAAGTGCCGCTTGTGCTTTCCACTTTCTATCTTCACATGTGCTACAGTACTGTCTTATCTTTATTTTAGTTAAATACTCCCAATTTAGTTTTATAAAATTATTTTATCTTATATGTTTAATATTGAGGTGGAAAAACGTGCCAAAAAGCAAACAGGACACTTATGACGGGTATGCGTTTGTTCGTCCACTCCATTTCGTCCATCCATATGACTGAGTGAGCACCTCTGAGGAAGGAGCGGGTTTCCGACACCTCACATAAACAACATTACATGCGAATGCAAAAAAAAAAAAAGCATTGCTGTTATTGATAAAATGAAAAGTCAATAGAGTTTAAATAGTGCTTTTTATTTGAACATTAGCTCTGTAGCATCGTAATGCAAACGGTCCACAAATGGGGCCGTAATTTGTGATAATTTTCAAAGTATAAAAGCGAGAATAAAAAAATACTACTCTCTGTCACAATTAAAAAAAAGATAAAGAAAAAAGACGATGATTAGCATGAATGATACGGACAGAAGGGAGATGGAACAAATATTTTGTAAAATAAAATATATAAGTTTACAATTTGAAAACACGGAGAAGGAGGCAGAGAGTGGGGTTTGAGCTGTGAAATAGCTGTCCCCTCCTTCTGTTTTTATATCCCCACTCAGTCTCTCTCCTTCTTCCCCATAAACTCCAACGCTCCCATCTTCACTCACGATAATCCCCCTACCAGCGGAGCGGAGGAGAACAAAACCGACGACGCCATTTACAGACACCCTACTTCTCTTCTTTCTTCTTATCGCACCACCACATATCATCAAATCCTCTACTCTCTCTCTACCCGTTCCCACATCCTGCACTGATTCCTGCTCCTTCCCCCAATTAGCTCCAAAAAAGGCAAATAAACCTTGGAATCTGGGAGACGCGACCTGAAATACGTACATTCATCCTTCCCAATCTCACTCTTCTCACTTCCGCCATTGCTGGATTTTGCCATACATAGATGTTGTTGTCTAGTGTGCGATGAAGAATCCCACTCTCTCCCTCCTCATCCTTCTCTTTCCGCTCTTCCTCCTCTCCCTCCCCACTACCACATCTTCCTCTTCCCTCTCAAACCCTCATGCCTCTTCTCTCGCTCAACTTGAGGTCCGCACCATCCTCCGCCGCCAGCTTCTCTACCACCTAGACGAGTTCGGCGACCGCGGCGAAAATGTCACTGTCGACCCTTCCCTAGTCTTCGCCAACGACCGTCAGCGCGACGCCTACATTGCACTTCAAGCATGGAAGAAAGCCATCCTCTCCGACCCTTTCAACTTCACCGCCAACTGGATCGGTCCAAACGTCTGCAGATACAAAGGCGTCTTTTGTGCCCCCGCTCCCTACAACCGCTCACTCATCACCGTCGCTGGCATTGACCTCAACCACGCCGATATCGCCGGGTATCTCCCTGACGAGCTCTCACTCCTCACCGACCTCGCGCTGTTCCACATCAACTCTAACCGGTTTTGTGGTACTCTGCCCCACAAATTTAACCGCCTGAGACTTCTATACGAGCTGGATCTAAGCAACAATCGATTCGCTGGAACATTCCCACGAGTCATCCTCAGTCTCCCCAGCCTCAAGTTTCTAGATCTTCGGTACAATGAGTTTGAGGGTACCGTCCCTAAAGAACTCTTCGATAAGGATCTCGACGCCATCTTCATCAACAGCAACCGGTTCAGATTCCAACTCCCGGAAAATTTCGGTAACTCCCCCGTTTCTGTAATTGTCCTTGCTGACAACAAGTTTCATGGCTGTGTCCCTTCCAGTATCGGTAACATGTCTCGGCTTAACGAGATTATTCTCATGAACAACGGGTTTAGATCCTGTCTCCCGCCCGAGATCGGCCGGCTTGTTAACCTCACTGTGTTTGATGTCAGTTACAATGAGTTTATGGGACCTTTGCCGAATGAAATCGGTGGTATGACGGGGTTGGAGGAGCTCAATGTGGCGCATAATATGCTCTCCGGGACAATCCCGGCCTCTATTTGCCAGTTGCCTAATCTGCAGAATTTCACCTACTCCTACAATTTCTTCACTGGTGAGGCTCCTGTGTGTCTCAATTTGCCCGCGTTTAGTGACCGTAGGAACTGCATTCCGCAGAGACCTGCACAGAGGTCCGCCCGGCAGTGTAGAACGTTCCTTTCGAAGAGGGTTGATTGTGGTTCGTTTGGATGCTCGAGATCCTCACCAACTCCTTCGCCAGTACCTGTACCCCTGTCGCCTCCGCCCGTATTCTCTCCACCCTCACCCCCACCACCACCACACCCTCCCCACCACCACCTCCATCACCTCCGCCTCCAGTTTTCTCTCCACCACCACCACCACCTCCCCTCCACCACACCACCACCATCACCTCCACCTCCCGTGTTTTCACCACCTCCCCCACCTCCGCCGCCACCACCTCCGCCGCACCACCTCCCCACCACCACCACCACCTCCACCACCACCACCACCACCATCACCTCCACCACCTCCACCACCACCTCCCCCTGTGTACTCTCCCCCTCCACCACCACCTCCACCCCACCACCACCTCCACCTCCTCCCCCACCTCCCGTCTACTCACCTCCACCACCATCCCCGCCTCCACCTGCTCCCGTCTACTGTGTCCGACCATCTCCCCCACCACCGCCAAATTCGCCTCCACCACCACCTCCAATGCACTCCCCACCACCCCCTAGTCCATACATATACAATTCACCCCCTCCACCATCTCCATCCCCTCCTCCACCAATGCACTCTCCCCCACCACCACCACATTCCCCACCGCCCCCACCATATCACCAACACCACTCACCTCCACCACCAGTTCACTCCCCCCCGCCTCCACCAATGCATTCACCACCACCACCATCTCCCCCTCCTTGTATTGAACCACCGCCTCCTCCACCACCATGTATCGAAATGCCTCCACCACCTCCACCCATCTTCAGTCCACCACCACCTGTCTATTCATCTCCACCCCCTCCACCAGTGTACCACTCTCCTCCACCTCCAGTCCACAGCCCTCCACCACCACCTGTTCACCACAAACCACCACCATCACCATCTCCCCCACCATGTGAAGAACACCCACCACCACCACCATCACCCCCACCGTGTGAAGAACACCCTCCACCACCGGGTCATGAATCACCTTTACCGCCGGTTGTCGGAGTATCTTATGCATCTCCACCACCCCCACCTTTCTATTGATTCTTTTGAGCAATTATTTACTCTAATTTCCCCTCCCACTGCGAGTACCACCACCGTTGGATCAGAATTGATGATCAGGCTAACCATCGGCATCATTTGTTGTTCTTCGAAATCTAAGTTATCCGTTCTTCATCGTCAAATTCGACCATCTTAGTGGTGAAATTCAGAAGATTCTTAAGTCTACTGTTTGGATTGGTTAATTATATTCAACGACATGGATTTTGCTGGGTGAATTGTTCTAGTCCGGGGGTGGAATTGGAATTGGAGTTGGAGGAGGTAAGAGGAGAAGAGATTGCTCTGTTTTATCACATTCATTGGATCGATATTATTGTTACAAGATGATATCTTCGAGTTGTGCAAATAAAAATTCCCAGAGAGACAGAGAAAGTAGGATTGCAGGGAAAGTGTATGTATAGAGATGTTATAAAGATAGAAAAAAAAAAAAAAGAAGAGAGTGGGTCACTGGGTTCTTCCGCCATAATCAGCTTGATTTGGGAGGTAGCAAACAACACACTGGGTGTTTGTTTGACTACTGTTGGGTTTGTCTGGTTTAAGATTTATTGCCATTGTTGTCATACTTTTTTTTTTTTTTCCTTCTAAATTATAGTAGTACTATAAGCTTGAACACTTGTATTGAAATTTTCGGAATTTGAATCATTTTCTGTTTATTCTCTCTCACAAATGATATATGCCCTTCTGGGTTCTGTTATATACATCATCTCTGGTGTTATCTGTTATGTTTCTTGAATCATGGGTTTGTGTTGTGTACAGAAAACATTACTGAGTTTGGTAATCCTTACAGTCACATTACTATAGTACTACTGATTATGAGGCAATGAGCTCATGCTTGCCAGTTATATGGGTGAATGTAATTCCAGTTTCTAAAAGCCATGAAAGTTCTCTGGAGTTGCTCAAAAAATTTGAGCAGTTGGGGGAATCCAGGCACATGGGATTTGGTTGGGTAGTTGAATAATTGATGTACAATTATTTTCTTAATTTCCAGATGTCCATGGCATCTTTAGCGCTGGCCCTCATTATGGACAGCTATTTTCCAGTTACCCCAAATAACCAAAAAAAAAAAAAAATGTCACCTCCGCCAGGCTTCCAGTTGACAATTGATGATAATTTGGAGAGATTAGTAAGAGGGGGGAGCATTATTTGTATCTGGTGGCGTATGATCTGGTATGAATACTACTCGTATTATTTTGGATCTATCCATGGATTTCGAGGTGAGGTGGATCTGGGCTCGGATCCAGAGTCAAAGACATCTCTGTAATTACAGACTTTAATAGTAGTAGTATTTAACTTCCCATATTTTATGGTTAGAGTTTGAAATTTCAAACTTGGTGGAGTGGTGGTGGGTTGTTGCTTCATCTTCACACTTTTGTGCTAGTTTTAACCGGGTATTTTTTTTTAATGTTACCCTACAATACATCTGTTGGGTCATGCTGAGGTTTGATTGAAACTTTGTCTCCTTATTGGTAAGAGTCCGTCGGTGGGAATTGATTCAATATTTTAACTTGCCCTTTTCACCTTTAATATACTAGGGTAGGAGAAAAAGAAGGGGAAATTAATGAACATTTGCCTTTTCCACGGGCGGTAGGGAGGGATGGATGGAGATTGCGTTGCATCTAGTAGTAGTTCATACTTTGAATAGTAAGTAGAAAACAAACAAACAAAAAAAAAATGTCGGGTTGAAAAGCATGAAGAATCGGAAAAAGGGAAAAGGAAAAGATATGTCCGGTTGTTGTTAGTTGCGGTGGCAAATTGAGCGGATCAAAACGCTTACCTTCAACCAGTTGTGACGGAGAGAGCGCTCAAAAGTGAGAAATTAAGGCGAAAGACAGTGCAGAAGGGGCATAGATATTCAAGACCTGAAAACGACATTACCGGCGGTCGCCAGACAACCAGATCACATAAGAAACACACCCTTGGCCTTGTTTGGTAGTGATTATTACTCATAGTGGATTAATAGAATGGATATATGCTATGTAGAGGATATTTGGTAGGAGGTTATGGTACTTGGCATTAGTGTTTGGCCCGTGTTCGTGGTGGTAGGTTTAGCCCATAACTATTATGTGGTTAAATCAATTCAACCTACATCTGACAACAAAGATTTCACTAAGTGCAAATGTGGTTAGATTTAAGTTTCTAAATCAAGGCTTTCCAATACTATCCCAAATTTCCCTTTTCTCAACACGAGGTTACATTTCTTAGCTTACATATTATGTCCTTGGAAAAACTACGGAAGGTTGGTTTCCAACCTCGATTTCCCCTCACGGTTGCTTCTCCTCCTTATTTCTTCACACGGGTGTTTTTTTTCCTTTGTTAAGAAGCCGCTAACCTGAGTATCGGCATGCGGGAAGACGATATTCTAATTATCGGTTTCTTAATAAGGGAAAAAAAGAATTGTTCCTCTTTTACACAGAAGTCGATAACTAGAGTACCGGGTTAGTATGTCGATACTCTGGTTATCGACATCTGTGTAAAAGAGCCAACAAATCTACGCCCTCCCATCGCCCCCTTTCCCTCAATATTGTCGATAACACCCCTAACTTGTAAACTCCTCTTAACCACTTATTTGACACAATCGGTCTATACTTGAATTGAAAACTACAGTGGAAATAAATGTAAACACTTTACTAACATGAGTGTTACTGTCGTTGTGAGTAACTAGGCTTCCAATACGTTCATACATCATCCAACAACGCTGTGATAACCAAGAGATAGTCTAATATAAAATACAACTTTAACCCAAAAGACATGAGCAGTCTAAACCGTATCACTTGCTTATACATCATCTGTACATCCGGAAATATAATACAATAGTATAATCAAAAGTAGTTTATAGCTAACTACCCAGAAGTATCCCGCACTCCGACTCCGGTCTCGATCAAGCACCTGTAATATGTTTGCCATACAGGCTCAGCACAACCGTTGAATATGCTAAGGTGTAATCTTCATGAACTCCTTAAGTTACTTAGTCGAGTTGTCATGCGGTTCATTTACATGCTATACCTGAAATACCCTAAACCTTAATTACACTAATTAAGCATGAATTAATTAAATTAAAGAGTTAATCAATGGTTAGTTATTGATTAATAAGGCTAAAACATGCCTTGAGGTTATTGAGGAACAATCTAAGATTATATATAAGCAAGAACATTCTTAAAATCACGTAAGACAAAAATGTGCCTTAAGAAACCTAAAGGATTGTATAACCTAAATTAGGGTCCAAAGTGGATTCCTAAACCTCATATCTAAGGTAAGAATAAGATAAAACAATTACCAAAGAAAACCAAGTCATAAAATGCGCTATAACACTAAAAGGAGCCTTAAGACTCCTTAAAACACATTTTTATGATTTTGTCTAAGGAATTGACTTTGAGTGGTGGTTAAGGCTTGTATACATCATAGTATACTAATGGACTATAATGTACCACATTAGAGAGCCTAATTCAAGAAAAAAAATGTGCACCAAAATGTGAAAAGTGCCAACACAAGGCCTTAATCCCACTTGACTTGGTCAATGGTCATACACCCCTATATATTTGTCTAAAGAGGGGCAGAACACTTGGATCAATCACCTCATCAATCCAAAACTCTCTTCTTAAAATCAAGACACCTTGCCTTTAAAGTCTTACTTTCCTTACACTTCATTAAACACCCCATCATCTCACTTGCTCTCTCTCCCTCGGCTTCCAAGTTCCTTCCTCTACACCAGCTTCATCCTTGCTCATTCAAAGCCTCCATGGAACTATACAACCCATGCATAGCCAAATAAACACCAAATCTAGAAGTTGAGCCTTAAATAACCTTTTCTCTTCATTTTCGGCAATGAGACGCACCTCTCTTCATATATTTGGTTCTCTACTGTCATGATAAGACATTTTGCAAGATAAAACCATGAAGCTTCAAGGGGAAGGCTACCCATCTTGTAACACCCCATCCAACATTAACACACTTACAATAAACTGCAGCGGAAAAACAAACCTCATCACATTACTTAACTCGTTGGTGTTACACGCCGTTAACCACCCACGTGGCTAACAAGGCTATTACATAAACATTGTACCGGTCTGATGGACTAGATTCCCGAGCAACTACACATTATTATCCCTTTCCATTAACAACACAACGTACACATACCTTCCAACTGTACCGAGTATTTACAAACTGATGCCGATAACAACTTCGGTCTTACTACACCTACTGTATATATTTAACTTACATGATTACCCATGTACAACGACTACCCCGTCCTACTCTCGAACGGCTTCCAGCTCTCTGTACCTGAAATAGGAAAAGAAGAGAAAGGGTGGCCCCCAAGGGGCTCAGCACCTTTGCTGGTATGGTAATCCCGCAGCCCACATGCTACCGGGCCACGCACAACTAATTGTCGTCTTAGCATGCGATTGATTATATTTAAATCATGCATGCAGCTGTAAACACACAACACAAAACATTTTGCCTCAATGGGCTCAACAACGGATAATACATCCTTACTTGATGAGTCACTCATGGTATTCATTATCCCTAGAGTGTTCCTCCTCTAACGGAGCTACTTCCTTAATAGACGACACTTACCCTTAAATCGGGCTATCCTTAAACGCCTCCTGTCACAAACTGGGATTCATTTCCATGATCCACACACTCCATATCTTACAACATATCACATTCCTCACATAACAAAACACAACAACACTTTTCTCGTTTCGACGTACACATGATAACATCGAGTTCATTTTAAACATCTAACGTATACATATCATAGCATAGCAAGGGAAATTGCCTAGCACAATAACAACACAAAACACCATAAGATCGGTTCACACAAGGAACCTTCCACCATAGTTAGTATACATAGTGAGTCTAGAGATTATTGCCAATCTCATGCTAAGCTCGTTACCAACCTCGTTACCGTCCAGTTATATCGAACGGTTAACTTAAACCCAAGGTGTGTCGGATATAGTAATCCCAAGCACACCGAAATAACATTTGTATGCCCCTGTGGCCCGACGTGAGTCAGTAACTAGCTTTGGATAAGCTAAGGGAAGGTCGAAACCAAATTGGAATACAACCTATACATACACCAAGAGAGCCGAACCGGATATGACATCGACTCCCGTCCTCACACTCGTGGCCGGAACAACCGGACTCCTCACCCCCCATTAGTACATATATACTTATAAATAAGTAGTTAGAATCCATTATGGACCTACCACTTCCACACACCATACGGTATCATAACCGAGTTAAGCACACAAGGAGGTTCACACACTTGCATACAACAACAATATCCAACTAACTCACACATAGCCGTGGTTAGAACGTTCCCAAGGTTTGGGTCGTTAACTACTCCGAATACCGATCTCTCATGTGTTCCTGGTTCTGGTTAGCTAAGGTTTAAACACTTATTTGAGGTTAAACGGTACCGGAGATTAAAAGCGCCACATAATGAATTACTATAAACTCATTACATGTTTTTATCTTACAAGGTGGCAAACACTCAGAAAAACACATTGGCATACAAGCCGGTGTAATCCGGTAGGATATAGGTGCAAGAAAACCATACCTGTCTCTGGAGTCCACTTATCATGTCCACTCATGTTCCCCGAGCAATTCTCGAACAACTGATAACATTACATGTACTTTTTATTAACATCGAGGTAACATGATTGTTTAAAGTCTAATGCTCATAACCTTTCCCGTTAACTTAGTGACATGACCTCACATTTTAACTTGTTTTACTTTACATTTTTAACACACGACCTTTCACACCCCTCAACCATCATTATAACTCACTTCAAATGTCCTCAAACACTCATAACATCATTAACCATCAATCCCCATCATTTTATAACCTTTAACAAATGTTTTGGCCCATACAACACCTTGTCCGAACTTGTGTCCGAACCTCCAAGTTTGGACGCAGCCGCGACCTAATACTGAAAACCATACACACGTCCGAACTTGTGTCCGGACTTCCCAAGTTCGGACACAGTTCGAGAGTAAATCCCAGATAGAAACCGTCACGTCCGAACTTGTGTCCGGACTTCCCAAGTTCAGACACAGTTCGAGAGTGAGAAAACCTTTACCCAACAGAGCCTGTCCGAACTTCCATGTCCGGACGGAAGTTCGGACACGGCAAAACATTCAATTTCCAAGTCTTTAAACACTTAACCAAATTCCTCCAAAGCCTCCAACACTTATAGTATTTACTACTCCCTAGGTTCCTAAGTGATGTTTTATGCCTGTTCTAACCATTATACCAAGACATATCTTCCACACAAACATCATCATCCAAACATCCTTTCTTACAATCAAAACTCCTTATGTCATTCTTACAATTCCTTTTCCAAGCTTACACTTTCTCCTCTCAATTTACCAAAGTTTGCCTAATCTCAACTTAAGTCCAAAATGACTTTGGTATATACTAAAACCCCAAAATAATGCCTAACTCCATATTACACTCTAGAACACTTCCTAGTTCACCAAAATCCCTTTAAAAACTTTGAACTTCTTATACATTTTCCTAAATTTTGACATGGGTTCTCTTAGCACATCATCATTCCAAAACTCATGGTTTTCACCATTAAACACTCAAGACACCTAAATCCATCAAGAACACACCATCACACACAGACTTCACCAAATTTACACTACATCACAATATAGTGCACAATTTAAATTGTTTGGCACTTAGGCCCTTAAATAACATGGCTCTTAGGCCCTTAAATTGCATTAAACTTAAACACTGAATCTCCACATTTAAATGCCTTCAACCTGCGAATACACACAACAAACATATGTTCCTTTACTAGTCTCCTTGAGAACACCTTACTAAGTCATTCACCATTTGCTCTTTAGGTAGTTTTAGCAAGCATTATAAGCTCATTTCTCCTAAGGCATTAAACCACATTGAGATAGCATATTTACCTCTTTTCCTCACAAACTTCTTTCTTGTTTCCTTGTTCAAAAATCGGCTAAGCTTAGTTGCTTGTCAACTTCTAAACATTACACAAACAATGTGATGAGTATTCAAGCTCCAGCTTAATCTCATTGTAAACCCTAGGTTTTACATTGTTCAAAGAGCATTAAGGTAGTTGTTTTACCTTGGTCTTTGAAGGGAATTGGAATATCTACCAAGAGAGGACTCCACCAAGTCCTTGAAAGATTCAAATGGAGCTAGAACAAGGTCACACAAAGAGCTCCATCAATGAGTATTTTCGGTCAACAACAAACATGGAGGAAACTTGATTTTTCTTTGAGATTCCTTACCTAGAAGCAAGGAGATCAATAATATGTGGAAAGACAAGCTCAAGCTCCTTCAATGGTGGAACTCCATGGCACCGAAATGGGGCTTTTGAAGTTTTGAGAAGATAGAAATGAAGAGCTTGATGAGAGGGAATGGTGGTGTTTGTTTTTGATTTGGTTAAGTGAGCAAGATTTTACAAGAGATCAAAGATGGACTTCCATGGTGGTGGTGCTGTATTAACGTGAGAGAACAGCAAGAAGGGAGGAAAAGAAGGTTAGAACCGTGTGAAATGAGAAGGGAATGAGAGAAATGAGATTGGTTTTGCTTTTTTGAAGATATTTATAACTTAAAGTAATAGTAACCTATGAGTCATCTTTATTTACTTAACAAGTTAACATGTTTGGTGACTCATTACTACAAAAACCGGCCCCCTTTATATCACTAAGGGTATTATAGTCTTTGTTGGTCAATTTAATTACTTATAACAACATATGTTACAAACTAGCTTATAAAATCACTATTCACAAAAACAAGGCACATAGAAGTGAAAATTTTTATTTCCCATTAATATAGACTTCCAAATGTGATACTATATAGTACACATGTTAATTAAAGAGTAATGATGGACATTTAGCCATTCAAAACTCATTTACAAGACAATTTTTCAAAAACGTGCTTTAAGACTCCTTAAAGCACTTTTTGTGATTTAACTTGTTTTCAAGCTTGGTTTTCTTTAGTAATTGATTTAATATGTTCATTAACATATAAATAAGGCATAGGTATGACCATTAGGTCTTATACACATTTATCCCAAGCTTAGAGCACATTTTAGCCCATATTGACCTTAAGGTATTTATTTGTGTTTTGTTTGGTTTCATTGTCTACCAAGGTTTCCTAAGGACTTAATTAGCCTTATAAATCATAATTTTATATTATCAAATCTTGGTAGGCTCTTTGGGTCCTAGCCAAGTTCACTCCAAGCTTAGAGCATGTTTTTGCTCAAACCGTGTCTTAGTGTTTTATTGTGTTTTACCATGGTTTAAATGGTTCATTTATGTTTCTAAGGCACTTTTTAGCCTTTAAATACCATAGTTTAACATTTACACAACATACCAAGGTTTGGGGTATTTCAATCTACCCCCCTTAAAAGAACTTCGTCCTCGAAGTTCCCATTTCCTCTCGCATCATTGGATTAGAATACGGGAATTACTTATAGCCATAAACTTCCATTACCAACCACCCTTTACATCCAACCTCGGACTTAATGGTCCGGGCAACATATCCACATTATACATAAAATATCATACTCACATGGTAACCTCGGACTTAATGGTCCGGGTACCTTCACCACACTTGCACTTACATAATATCCCTCAGACTCTTAGGTCTGGGTGACATAACCACATTTGGACTCGTAGGCCCGGGTAACACAATCAATTCAGAACCCACCCACATTAGAACTCAAGGTCTAAAATAATTTTATTACTTATTCCACACAACATGTCTTAGCATGTATATCAAACAGAAATACCTTTTCCATCTCTCCATGGGTTCGAATCCCACGTTGAGTACATATACACTGTGATCCCGCAGAACCCGGTCGCGATGGACACCTTCTGGTCCCCGTTCCTTTGGGAGATCAAAACATTCACTTAATTTTTAACATATATACTTCTCATGTCACCGGTCCGAAGACAAGGCTCATACGTCCTCAGCTCGTGAGCAAGTACTACAAAAATATTCTTTACTAGGTTAAGTATAAGAAGATCTTTTATTCAAATATTAATCGATTGTTTGAAAACACCAATTGAAAATCCTTTTGAAAACACCACACAACTCCAAGTCCAATTTATGCTCCTTGTATTTTTCTTAACATGGTTGTTTGTGACCACTTACAGGGAGCTTCAAGAGTCATCCAACCCTGATGTGATCAACATCAGTGTTGAACTATCTTTCCACCCCAATTTGTGTTCGGCTTCCCTTGAACTCATGATAATCAAGTTTCACCTCCCACTTCTTTTTCAACCAACAACTAATTCAAGCGTATCCCATTTTCTATCTTTAAATCCTTCTAGTCATAATCATTACATCTCCAAGGGATAGAACTTCGTCTATCAATCATCACCCAAATCCAACTTAATTCAAGTTACCTAGGGAATTTAATTCTCACTAGGTTCTATGTCGGTCTCATACCCCTTCATAAATCACAACACTGTATATATATACATTTTTTTTTATCAAAATACAATACATGGTTTACATTTATGCACCGTCGGGGATTTAGTTCCCCGGGAGTTTCTTTGCTCCCTTCTACTTGTACTCTCACACACCACTGTTAACAAAATAAACACACTTCCCACAATGGTATTCGCATCTTCTGTGCGCAATTACCACAATTTAGCCATAAATGAATGCGTATGTTTGTATAACACATGCGCCAACCATCATAACAAATCATTTTTGTGCTATGCACAACATAGTTCACGTACATTTGTACGGTAAAACACACTAAGTGGTTTTGCGCTCTACCCCCCTTAAAAGGGATTACGCCCACGTAATCAATCGCTAAACATTGGCTTAAAATGTTCTGCCGTCGTGAAGTGTTTTAACTTCCACGCGGTCTATTACACAATGGATTCTGATTAGAGGATCTTAACCATATTGGCGGTTTAGTTCCTAAACCAAGAATTCTCATTGGAGTTTGTTTAAACTCTTAGTCGGTTTCGATTCTGGCCTGTTAGGCTTCTAGGCGTTAATTAGCCATTCACTCATGTTCACCAGTGTACATTCAACACTTGAATCACTAGCTCACTAGTTTCTGCTGCGAAACTTTAATAACTGTAGAGCTTAATTGCCCCATTTGTTATTCTTACTGTATTGTACATCCCCAATTGTCGCCTTCATCTTGGTAACAATGGTTTCTCAACCGACGCGTGGTATCTCTTACCGTTAGCGAATTCGGTGAGTTTCACAACTTTCCATCCACTTCTCTCATAACTTACTGCGTAAACTACTATGTAATTCACAATGATTGACTTGCTTCTACCGACTTACTGTCGGTTGAGATTGAGCTACTACCTAATGTGTAGTGCTCTCTCGGTTATTTCCCACACCTGGGGTATATTTCATACCGACATTTGGTATTTAGTGCCACTGTCATCACTTATTCTTAATCATGTCTCCATATTTGGTTTTGTACAAGTACTCTTTCATTGGTGCGGCCTTGCATTTCCCATGCATCGGCCATTATTCCTCTACAATTAACATGTTTCCAATTCCTAGCTATCCCACTCGATCATCACTGCGCAAGTGCAATACCAAAACACTCAGTCATACAGAGTGCAGAGGCGTAAACTCTTGACAGTAAATCCCTTATGCGATTCGCCATGGAATTCACACTGAGTTCCTCATCACATAGTACCTACCACTGGCTTATTGCCCAGTCTGTTTAACATCGCTTATCTTGCATCTCTACTAAGTTTAACTCATAACTGGTCTTATCTGCCACATCATTATTCAATAACACTTATACGACGGTCGCTTACTGCGCACCGTGCTTATTGTATAACATTAACTTCCACACATATACTTACATTATTCACATTATGGTTCGCCATCCATTTGGACGACTACTGAATGCTCCTGGAGCGTTGCTCATTCGAGTCACAAACCGGCATTATTCAGCTCGGTGCTTCACTTTATACACATACTACTAAGCTAACTGCTCTCTTTCAATAATAACGTCGTCCATCCTTAACATATTTCTTGAACTTGATTTACATAATTACCGCTCCTGCGGTCTCACAATATCGAGAGGTATCCCCACTCTTAATGCAGTGGTTCGTTCTCCACTCTATTCACTTATAACATAAACTTTTGCAGTCAATCTAATTTTCATAACACATTTTATTTGTGGCTTATAAGCCTTACTGCCTTGAGCTGCGCTCATTGTAGGCTGTCCACACATATGTACTTCTCTGTACAACATTACATGGTTTGGATATTATATTGAGCTCCATGACAAGGTCGTTGCATTCCGTTTCCTCTCATGGGATGCCCCTTAGGTTTGTCAGTCCGTCTCCTGACAACTTATGTCTAAACTGGGTGTTAGTTTCAACCCTTGTGTTTCTGTCACGCCATTTCGTGCAACAATTGTTGATGCGAACACCCTTCAAGGATTGCTCCTGGGTGTTGTTATGTTATGCTTTTACATCTGGTTCACACTTATTGGTACATTCCGTTAGCCACGCCGCTTGCGTTCTTATCTGGCTTATTATCTTCTTCTGTGAAGATCAACATTTCCTTGTAGTGTAGGTACTCATTCTAGGAGTTTCATCCCGTTCATTGCACAGTAATGTGTCCACATTAGGCATCTGCCTTGCCATACACAGGCTGGGTCACCGTTCCAGCTATCATGTTTATCCCTGAGGATCCTTAGGACATATACGATGTCTTTACATTACAGTTAGTGTACTTCACACCTCCTGACTCTTAAACATTTCCTTGAAATGAATTCACTAATCCTTTTAATCTCGTTAACTTGATTAGGTTCTTTTATTTCAACCACTCCTTGCAATCCTTAGCTCTTGTTTGATTTATACTGCTGACCGTAGACGGAGTCGACTACTTCCCGTGTTTCGGACTCCACTCGTATACATATGTGGGGTACCATACTGATACATTGCTACTTACCCAACTAACCCATAAGTAGGCCTGTCAGGCCCAAAGCTCCTATCGGAGTGCGGTCGTCCCATTACAGTTGGTACACTCGTAGTGTCCGTCACACGCCTAGGTGAAGTATTCTGTTGTCAACTCCCTTATATTGTCTCGTGACAATATGCATTCCCTGCTTCCCGAACTTAATCAAGGGAAGGTTTATCCACTGTTGTATCTTTATCAACTGCCCTTGGTTTTTTTACTGGTTGGTTTAAAGAAGGTTAGAAAGAAGTGTTGGTTTGAAAGAAAATCTGGTTTTGAAAGAAAAAAAAGTTTGAAATAAATCCGAGTTTGAAAGAAAATTTCCATGGTTTCACCATCTTCTTACCTTAACCAAGTCTAGCTTCTTGCTGACTGGTGTACTCATAATTACAGGGGTTAGGCTAACAGGCCCTTCCATTGTTTGACGATCACATTTAACTTTATGGTACTTTACCAAGTACTTTGTAGTGGTTATAAATTTCCGAACAGCCCTGTTATAGCAGCACTTGCTATAGCAAGTGCGCCATGCTAACTGGCTATCGGTTAAGCACACATAGTGGTTGCGGTATTGTTTTTACCCCCGCACTATCATCAGTGGCCTTGTTGGCCCATTGATCTTACTGTCTATAATAACTCCTCTAGGTGACTTCTCACGGTCTTCACATGATAATTATCAACTAGGGTGTTTCCCATTCTGGGAGACCCCTTTACTTAATATTGTATCCTCTTGTAGCCCGTTCCACGTACTTGTCGTGGTTGCTGAGACTTGTCTCTTGTTTGGGCACTACATTGTAATTCCTTTGTAGGTTGGTGTACCGTTGGTGTATCACTTAACATCTGTGGTTCCGTAGACACTTGTCTCGGTTTTCAGTAATCCAATTCTTGCCTGTTGCACGGTTAGTGCGTTGCAAGCTGGTTATTCTCGACTGCTCGGCATGTCGACCCAGGTTGCCGGAAATTCTCTTCTCTTATACACAAAATTCTTCATTCTTCGATGTTAAATGCGGTTAACATTGTTTAGGCAGAAACCGTCTCCGGAATTCCCACTTCTCGGGATCTACCGTATGACAGGTTCTCCGTCCTCGTAGAGGTACTTAATAACAGCCAGATCGGGTTTCCCGAGTATGAGAGGACTTTCATCTCTCTGGAGTTCTTTCCCAAGTTTTAAAACTGAGGTTGTGGAGGGCGGGATGGATATTGTAGGTTTCCAGTACCCACTGGTAATTCCTAACTAGCGTATCTCTCACGCTATCACTCAACCCTTAACCCAAAATACGAAAATCCAAACTCGGTACTTCCTAAGCTCGGTAATTCAGTCATCAGAGCGATACTTCGCTCTGATACCACTTTTTGTAACACCCCATCCAACATTAACACACTTACAATAAACTGCAGCGGAAAAACAAACCTCATCACATTACTTAACTCGTTGGTGTTACACGCCGTTAACCACCCACGTGGCTAACAAGGCCATTACATAAACATTGTACCGGTCTGATGGACTAGATTCCCGAGCAACTACACATTATTATCCCTTTCCATTAACAACACAACGTACACATACCTTCCAACTGTACCGAGTATTTACAAACTGATGCCGATAACAACTTCGGTCTTACTACACCTACTGTATATATTTAACTTACATGATTACCCATGTACAACGACTACCCCGTCCTACTCTCGAACGGCTTCCAGCTCTCTGTACCTGAAATAGGAAAAGAAGAGAAAGGGTGGCCCCCAAGGGGCTCAGCACCTTTGCTGGTATGGTAATCCCGCAGCCCACATGCTACCGGGCCACACACAACTAATTGTCGTCTTAGCATGCGATTGATTATATTTAAATCATGCATGCAGCTGTAACACACACAAAACATTTTGCCTCAATGGGCTCAACAACGGATAATACATCCTTACTTGATGAGTCACTCATGGTATTCATTATCCCTAGAGTGTTCCTCCTCTAACGGAGCTACTTCCTTAATAGACGACACTTACCCTTAAATCGGGCTATCCTTAAACGCCTCCTGTCACAAACAGGGATTCATTTCCATGATCCACACACTCCATATCTTACAACATATCACATTCCTCACATAACAAAACACAACAACACTTTTCTCGTTTCGACGTACACATGATAACATCGAGTTCATTTTAAACATCTAACGTATACATATCATAGCATAGCAAGGGAAATTGCCTAGCACAATAACAACACAAAACACCATAAGATCGGTTCACACAAGGAACCTTCCACCATAGTTAGTATACATAGTGAGTCTAGAGATTATTGCCAATCTCATGCTAAGCTCGTTACCAACCTCGTTACCGTCCAGTTATATCGAACGGTTAACTTAAACCCAAGGTGTGTCGGATATAGTAATCCCAAGCACACCGAAATAACATTTGTATGCCCCCGTGGCCCGACGTGAGTCAGTAACTAGCTTTGGATAAGCTAAGGGAAGGTCGAAACCAAATTGGAATACAACCTATACATACACCAAGAGAGCCGAACCGGATATGACATCGACTCCCGTCCTCACACGCGTGGCTGGAACAACCGGACTCCTCACCCCCCAACATATACTATACTTATAAATAAGTAGTTAGAGATCCATTATGGAGCCTACCACTTCCACACACCATACGTACGGTCATAACCGAGTTAAGCACACAAGGGAGGTTCACACACTTGCATACAACAACAATATCCAACTAACTCACACATAGTCGTGGTTAGAACGTTCCCAAGGTTTGGGTCGTTAACTCCGAATACCGATCTCTCATGTGTTCCTGGTTCTGGTTAGCTAAGGTTAAACACTTATTTGAGGTTAAACGGTACCGGAGATTAAAAGCGCCACATAATGAATTACTATAAACTCATTACATGTTTTTATCTTACAAGGTGGCAAACACTCAGAAAAACACATTGGCATACAAGCCGGTGTAATCCGGTAGGACACAGGTTGCAAGAAAACCATATCTGTCTCTGGAGTCCACTTATCATGTCCACTCATGTTCCCCGAGCAATTCTCGAACAACTGATAACATTACATGTACTTTTATTAACATCGAGGTAACATGATTGTTTAAAGTCTAATGCTCATAACCTTTCCCGTTAACTTAGTGACATGACCTCACATTTTAACTTGTTTTACTTTACATTTTTAACACAACCTTTCACCCACTCAACCATCATTATAACTCACTTCAAATGTCCTCAACAACCTCATAACATCATTAACCATCAATCCCCATCATTTTATAACCTTTAACAAATGTTTTGGCCCATACAACACCTTGTCCGAACTTGTGTCCGAACCTCCAAGTTCGGACGCAAGCCGCGACCTAATACTGAAAACCATACACACGTCCGAACTTGTGTCCGGACTTCCCAAGTTCGGACACAGTTCGAGAGTAAATCCCAGATAGAAACCGTCACGTCCGAACTTGTGTCCGGACTTCCCAAGTTCAGACACAGTTCGAGAGTGAGAAAATCCTTTACCCAACAGAGCCTGTCCGAACTTCCATGTCCGGACGGAAGTTCGGACATGGCAAAACATTCAATTTCCAAGTCTTTAAACACTTAACCAAATTCCTCCAAAGCCTCCAACACTTATAGTATTTACTCCCTAGGTTCCTAAGTGATGTTTTATGCCTGTTCTAACCATTATACCAAGACATCTTCCACACAAACATCATCATCCAAACATCCTTTCTTACAAATCAAAACTCCTTATGTCATTCTTACAATTCCTTTTCCAAGCTTACACTTTCTCCTCAATTTACCAAAGTTTGCCTAAGTCTCAACTTAAGTCCAAAATGACTTTGGTATATACTAAAACCCCAAAATAATGCCTAACTCCATATTACACTCTAGAACACTTCCTAGTTCACCAAAATCCCTTTAAAACACTTTGAACTTCTTATACATTTTCCTAAATTTTGACATGGGTTCTCTTAGCACATCATCATTCCAAAACTCATGGTTTTCACCATTAAACACTCAAGAACACCTAAATCCATCAAGAACACCATCACACACAAGACTTCACCAAATTTACACTACATCACAATATAGTGCACAATTTAAATTGTTTGGCACTTAGGCCCTTAAATAACATGGCTCTTAGGCCCTTAAATTGCATTAAACTTAAACACTGAATCTCCACATTTAAATGCCTTCAACCTGCGAATACACACAACAAGACATATGTTCCTTTACTAGTCTCCTTGAGAACACCTTACTAAGTCATTCACCATTTGCTCTTTAGGTAGTTTTAGCAAGCATTATAAGCTCATTTCTCCTAAGGCATTAAACCACATTGAGATAGCATATTTACCTCTTTTCCTCACAAACTTCTTTCTTGTTTCCTTGTTCAAAAATCGGCTAAGCTTAGTTGCTTGTCAACTTCTAAACATTACACAAACAATGTGATGAGTATTTAAGCTCCAAGCTTAATCTCATTGTAAACCCTAGGTTTTACATTGTTCAAAGAGCATTAAGGTAGTTGTTTTACCTTGGTCTTTGAAGGGAATTGGAATATCTACCAAGAGAGGACTCCACCAAGTCCTTGAAAGATTCAAATGGAGCTAGAACAAGGTCACACAAAGAGCTCCATCAATGAGTATTTTCGGTCAACAACAAAACATGGAGGAAACTTGATTTTTCTTTGAGATTCCTTACCTAGAAGCAAAGGAGATCAATAATATGTGGAAAGACAAGCTCAAGCTCCTTCAATGGTGGAACTCCATGGCACCGAAATGGGGCTTTTGAAGTTTTGAGAAGATAGAAATGAAGAGCTTGATGAGAGGAAGAGAATGGTGGTGTTTGTTTTTGATTTGGTTAAGTGAGCAAGATTTTACAAGAGATCAAAGATGGACTTCCATGGTGGTGGTGCTGTATTAACGTGAGAGAACAGCAAGAAGGGAGGAAGAAGAAGGTTAGAACCGTGTGAAATGAGAAGGGAATGAGAGAAATGAGATTGGTTTTGCTTTTTTGAAGATATTTATAACTTAAAGCAAATAGTAACCTATGAGTCATCTTTATTTACTTAACAAGTTAACATGTTTGGTGACTCATTACTAAAAAAACCGGCCCCCTTTATATCACTAAGGGTATTATAGTCTTTGTTGGTCAATTTAATTACTTATAACAACATATGTTACAAACTAGCTTATAAAAATCACTATTCACAAAAACAAGGCACATAGAAGTGAAATTTTTGATTTCCCATTAATATAGACTTCCAAATGTGATACTATATAGTACACATGTTAATTAAAGAGTAATGATGGACATTTAGCCATTCAAAACTCATTTACAAGACAATTTTTCAAAAACATGCTTTAAGACTCCTTAAAGCACTTTTTGTGTTTTAACTTGTTTTCAAGCTTGGTTTTCTTTAGTAATTGATTTAATATGTTAATTAACATATAAATAAGGCATAGGTATGACCATTAGGTCTTATACACATTTATCCCAAGCTTAGAGCACATTTTAGCCCATATTGACCTTAAGGTATTTATTTGTGTTTTGTTTGGTTTCATTGTCTACCAAGGTTTCCTAAGGACTTAATTAGCCTTATAAAATCATAATTTTATATTATCAAATCTTGGTAGGCTCTTTGGGTCCTAGCCAAGTTCACTCCAAGCTTAGAGCATGTTTTTGCTCAAACCGTGTCTTAGTGTTTTTTGTGTTTTACCATGGTTTAAATGGTTCATTTATGTTTCTAAGGCACTTTTTAGCCTTTAAATACCATAGTTTAACATTTACACAACATACCAAGGTTTGGGGTATTTCAATCTACCCCCCTTAAAAGAACTTCGTCCTCGAAGTTCCCATTTCCTCGCATCATTGGATTAGAATACGGGAATTACTTATAGCCATAAAACTTCCATTACCAACCACCCTTTACATCCAACCTCGGACTTAATGGTCCGGGCAACATATCCACATTATACATAAAATATCATACTCACATGGTAACCTCGGACTTAATGGTCCGGGTACCTTCACCACACTTGCACTTACATAATATCCCTCAGACTCTTAGGTCTGGGTGACATAACCACATTTGGACTCGTAGGCCCGGGTAACACAATCAATTCAGAACCCACCCACATTAGAACTCAAGGTCTAAAATAATATTTATTACTTATTCCACACAACATGTCTTAGCATGTATATCAAACAGAAATACCTTTTCCATCTCTCCATGGGTTCGAATCCCACGTTGAGTACATATACACTGTGATCCCGCAGAACCCGGTCGCGATGGACACCTTCTGGTCCCCGTTCCTTTGGGAGATCAAAACATTCACTTAATTTTTAACATATATACTTCTCATGTCACCGGTCCGAAGACAAAGGCTCATACGTCCTCAGCTCGTGAGCAAGTACTACAAAAATATTCTTTACTAGGTTAAGTATAAGAAGATCTTTTATTCAAAATATTAATCGATTGTTTGAAAACACCAATTGAAAATCCTTTTGAAAACACCACACAACTCCAAGTCCAATTTATGCTCCTTGTATTTTTCTTAACATGGTTGTTTGTGACCACTTACAGGGAGCTTCAAGAGTCATCCAACCCTGATGTGATCAACATCAGTGTTGAACTATCTTTCCACCCCAATTTGTGTTCGGCTTCCCTTGATCTCATGATAATCAAGTTTCACCTCCCACTTCTTTTTCAACCAACAACTAATTCAAGCGTATCCCATTTTCTATCTTTAAATCCTTCTAGTCATAATCATTACATCTCCAAGGGATAGAACTTCGTCTATCAATCATCACCCAAATCCAACTTAATTCAAGTTACCTAGGGAATTTAATTCTCACTAGGTTCTATGTCGGTCTCATACCCCTTCATAAATCACAACACTATATATATATACATATTTTTTTTATCAAAATACAATACATGGTTTACATTTATGCACCGTCGGGGATTTAGTTCCCCGGGAGTTTCTTTGCTCCCTTCCACTTGTACTCTCACACACCACTGTTAACAAAATAAACACACTTCCCACAATGGTATTCGCATCTTCTGTGCGCAATTACCACAATTTAGCCATAAATGAATGCGTATGTTTGTATAACACATGCGCCAACCATCATAACAAATCATTTTTGTGCTATGCACAACATAGTTCACGTACATTTGTACGGTAAAACACACTAAGTGGTTTTGCGCTCTACCCCCCTTAAAAGGGATTACGCCCACGTAATCAATCGCTAAACATTGGCTTAAAATGTTCTGCCGTCGTGAAGTGTTTTAACTTCCACGCGGTCTATTACACAATGGATTCTGATTAGAGGATCTTAACCATATTGGCGGTTTAGTTCCTAAACCAAGAATTCTCATTGGAGTTTGTTTAAACTCTTAGTCGGTTTCGATTCTGGCCTGTTAGGCTTCTAGGCGTTAATAATTAGCCATTCACTCATGTTCACCATGTACATTCAACACTTGAATCACTAGCTCACTAGTTTCTGCTGCGAAACTTTAATAACTGTAGAGCTTAATTGCCCCATTTGTTATTCTTACTGTATTGTACATCCCCAATTGTCGCCTTCATCTTGGTAACAATGGTTTCTCAACCGACGCGTGGTATCTCTTACCGTTAGCGAATTCGGTGAGTTTCACAACTTTCCATCCACTTCTCTCATAACTTACTGCGTAAACTACTATGTAATTCACAATGATTGACTTGCTTCTACCGACTTACTGTCGGTTGAGATTGAGCTACTACCTAATGTGTAGTGCTCTCTCGGTTATTTCCCACACCTGGGGTATATTTCATACCGACATTTGGTATTTAGTGCCACTGTCATCACTTATTCTTAATCATGGCTCCATATTTGGTTTTGTACAAGTACTCTTGCATTGGTGCGGCCTTGCATTTCCCATGCATCGGCCATTATTCCTCTACAATTAACATGTTTCCAATTCCTAGCTATCCCACTCGATCATCACTGCGCAAGTGCAATACCAAAACACTCAGTCATACAGAGTGCAGAGGCGTAAACTCTTGACAGTAAATCCCTTATGCGATTCGCCATGGAATTCACACTGAGTTCCTCATCACATAGTACCTACCACTGGCTTATTGCCCAGTCTGTTTAACATCGCTTATCTTGCATCTCTACTAAGTTTAACTCATAACTGGTCTTATCTGCCACATCATTATTCAATAACACTTATACGACGGTCGCTTACTGCGCACCGTGCTTATTGTATAACATTAACTTCCACACATATACTTACATTATTCACATTATGGTTCGCCATCCATTTGGACGACTACTGAATGCTCCTGGAGCGTTGCTCATTCGAGTCACAAACCGGCATTATTCAGCTCGGTGCTTCACTTTATACACATACTACTAAGCTAACTGCTCTCTTTCAATAATAACGTCGTCCATCCTTAACATATTTCTTGAACTTGATTTACATAATTACCGCTCCTGCGGTCTCACAATATCGAGAGGTATCCCCACTCTTAATGCAGTGGTTCGTTCTCCACTCTATTCACTTATATAACATAAACTTTTGCAGTCAATCTAATTTTCATAACACATTTTATTTGTGGCTTATAAGCCTTACTGCCTTGAGCTGCGCTCATTGTAGGCTGTCCACACATATGTACTTCTCTGTACAACATTACATGGTTTGGATATTATATTGAGCTCCATGACAAGGTCGTTGCATTCCGTTTCCTCTCATGGGATGCCCCTTAGGTTTGTCAGTCCGTCTCCTGACAACTTATGTCTAAACTGGGTGTTAGTTTCAACCCTTGTGTTTCTGTCACGCCATTTCGTGCAACAATTGTTGATGCGAACACCCTTCAAGGATTGCTCCTGGGTGTTGTTATGTTATGCTTTTACATCTGGTTCACACTTATTGGTACATTCCGTTAGCCACGCCGCTTGCGTTCTTATCTGGCTTATTATCTTCTTCTGTGAAGATCAACATTTCCTTGTAGTGTAGGTACTCATTCTAGGAGTTTCATCCCGTTCATTGCACAGTAATGTGTCCACATTAGGCATCTGCCTTGCCATACACAGGCTGGGTCACCGTTCCAGCTATCATGTTTATCCCTGAGGATCCTTAGGACATATACGATGTCTTTACATTACAGTTAGTGTACTTCACACCTCCTGACTCTTAAACATTTCCTTGAAATGAATTCACTAATCCTTTTAATCTCGTTAACTTGATTAGGTTCTTTTATTTCAACCACTCCTTGCAATCCTTAGCTCTTGTTTGATTTATACTGCTGACCGTAGACGGAGTCGACTACTTCCCGTGTTTCGGACTCCACTCGTATACATATGTGGGGTACCATACTGATACATTGCTACTTACCCAACTAACCCATAAGTAGGCCTGTCAGGCCCACAAGCTCCTATCGGAGTGCGGTCGTCCCACATTACAGTTGGTACACTCGTAGTGTCCGTCACACGCCTAGGTGAAGTATTCTGTTGTCAACTCCCTTATATTGTCTCGTGACAATATGCATTCCCTGCTTCCCGAACTTAATCAAGGGAAGGTTTATCCACTGTTGTATCTTTATCAACTGCCCTTGGTTTTTTTACTGGTTTGGTTTAAAAGAAGGTTAGAAAGAAGTGTTGGTTTGAAAGAAAATCTGGTTTTGAAAGAAAAAAAAGTTTGAAATAAATCCGAGTTTGAAAGAAAATTTCCATGGTTTCACGACATCTTCTTACCTTAACCAAGTCTAGCTTCTTGCTGACTGGTGTACTCATAATAAGCGTTAAATAACCATAAGAGGTACGAGACCTCAGTTAGCGTATTATGTGGATTCCTAAGGCTTAATAAGGCCTAAATAATATATGGGAACAACTCCCGAAGAAAACGGATCCAAATAATGTATTAAAACGCTACTAGAGCTTTAGTACACGTTTTTCAAGAAAACCCAAAAACGTGACTTTAAGTGGTCAAACGAACCCGTAAAAAAAAATTATAAATCACTAAATAACAATACTTAAGCATTAATGGAAGCTTAATAACCAATAAAAATAAAGAAACGAGAAAATTCCGGAAAACAGGCCCGGTTAGTGAATAGTACCCAAACCGGGTAAATTAACGAGCGTTTTCTGTAAAAGACAAAAAACGCTCCAACAAGTAGTAATGTGAGGGGCCGGTTTTTAATAGATAATGAGCTCCCTCACACATACCTAATAAGCTAGAAAGGAATAAAAGAAAGAAAAGTAGAAAAGGACCTCACCCTCTCTCTCCTCTCTCTCCTCCCTCACTTTCTCTTTTCCTTTTCTCTTTCCTCTCTTTCTTCTTCCTTTACCGTTTTTCTCCTCTCTGGTTTGCTGCCGATTTCTTCCTCCTCCCATGGCTACTCCATCTTCTTCTCCATGCTCTACCTCCATGTGAGCTCCAAATGCAAATAATAAATATATATTCTTGCTCCCCTCATCATTCTCTACACTTCCCTCTTTTTGGAATTTAAAAATGAGGAAGTTCATCTCCATGGGTTTTCCCCATTCAAAGAGAAAATAGCATCAATGTGTAGCTCGGAGTCTTCTCTCTCCATTAAGGTAAAAATCTCCATGAAAAACTCAAGTTTTCTCCACCTTCTTTTGTAGCCGATTTTTGCCCATTATAATGCTCTATTTTTTCTCTCTCTTTTTCGCATCAATTCAACCTTGCAATGGTGGTGGAATCACCTTCTTGAACCAAGGGCTAAAACCCACCCTAAAACACTCTAAAGGTAAACCCTAGAATTTGTGTTTTAAACACTTCAATGAATTAGTATAAATCTAAGGGCTAGTATTTTAATTACACTTGCTTTGTGTTCTTTGGGTGATGGGAATGGAGTTTGGAAACTCCATTGCCCACTTGACCGATTTGTGCAAGAAAGAGAGAAGGAGGAGAGTTGGAAAAGAAAAGAAGAATTTCGAGCTTAAGGTAAGAGCTCCTTCTTAATGCTAAACTTTAATGCGTTAGAGTAATGGGAGTGGTAAACCAATTTAAAGAACCTAAAATATTGTATTGGTATTGTAGTTATGGAAGTTTGAGTATTTATGAGCAAGTATTTGGATTGTAGGCTTTGGAGCCAAATGTAATGTGTATGTGTGTTAGTATGGTTATTTGAGGAAGTATTGATGGAGTATTGATGTATTGAGATATTGTTTTGATTGCTGGTAGGACCCTTGTAAGGGTGTGGCTAGATTATGAATGAATTTGGTGAAAAAGTATGTATGTGGAGAAGTTAGAATTGTAGGTAAACTATGGCAAAATTTTAGTAGGAAATGTGCACTTGTAGATGACTTGATGAATGGGTGAACCAAGGTATGTATTGGGTTGAGTAGAGAGGTTTTAGTAACCATGGGGTGGTAGTTGTAGTATGAAATATAAGTGTGTAAAAATCTGTAGCAAGACAGTGTTTTAGTGTGTAGAAATTCTAGGAAGAAGTTAGTGTGCATAACCTTGGAAATGAATGAAGAACTTGAGTATAGTTATTGCAAATGGGTATAAAGGATTTGGAATGGTCAAAATGGGTGAGAACAAGGGGTAGGCTGTCAAGAGAGGTTTAGAAATGCACTAGAGTGCATAAGTGCAAAGATGAGTATTGAAGTTTGTAGAAATTGAGCAAGAATTTGAGTAAGGAATTTGAGTAATGATTTGAGGAGTTTTAGAGCATGATTAAGAGTGTTTTAAGGTGATTAAACATGTTAGGAAGCATGTGGAAAGGTAGGGAAGAAATTGGGAGAAGATTGGAGTTGCAACCAAGTCAAAATAAGCATTCTGCCTTCGACCGACCCCGAGGCTGGGTCGGTCGGACCCAGGATCGCTTTCTGACTTTGACCTACCCAGAGGCTGGGTCGGTCGGTGGGTCGGTCGGACCCAGGATCGCTTTCTAACTTCGACCTACCCAGGGGTCTGGGTCGGTCGGTGGGTCGGTCGGACCCAGACACAAAAAAAATAAAATTAATTAGATATACATGTATATATATACATATACATATAAATATGTAAAAGTGAGGTATTAATGCTAGAGTAATGAAGAATTCGTAAACTTAAGAACACTTGAGTAAAACTAAGTATAACAGGATAACGGGGTAAGTAAGGGAGTAGCAATTATGTATATACCGTAATGCTTAGTATTAATAGAACCATTTGGCATGTAGTCGGTGGTTCGAGAGTAAGACTCGAGGAACAAGAGTGAACCAAAGGAACGTGAGGGCACCCGGTAAAGTAAATCCCGACGAAAGGTATGATTTATTCATGCTCTGTATCCTAACCTGGTTACCCCGATTTGTGTGCTTATTTGATCACCTAAATAAGATAAATGCATGAATCGGACTATATTGCACTTACTTGTGCTCGCTTTAGGTTGTTCTTGATGTATATTGTCTTGAACCCTAGTTTGTATAATTCATGGAATGTAAGGATGAAGATGAAGTGTATTTGTACCTTGTAGTGTACTTGTGTATTGTATTGTATCTTGTATGGATGTGTATATGAGTAATGTATATGTTGTGTGGCTTGGATGTGTGACTTCTACTAATTCCTAACTACCTAACTCCTAACGTAAGTATTGAGTAAATTGGAATGAGTAGAAGTCCGATATAGTTTTGGTCACACGTGAGGATGAGGAGACACAAGAGGTTGGATCTGATTCCTGGTTCTTAAACTGGTCCACGGCCCAAACCCCTTAAATGGGTAGCATCCTGGATTAGTGAGCCAAGTAAATCCCGGTGGTGGGACAGAGTAGTCCTCGGGCCGGAGGTCCCGACTACTTGACTTGAGTAAGTAGTAAGTAAAGTAAAGTATTGTATGAGTAATGGTCTTGGCTGGTGTAAGTCATTGACCCAGAGTAAAAGAGTAACCTCCACCCGATTAACCCAGGTGGACCAATGGAGCTAACAAGTATTGTGTATGTATTGTGTATACGTATTTCGGGAAAGGTAAGTAAGTATCGGTTGGCTAGTACGGTCTTTCTTGTATGTATTGAACTGTGTGTATGTATGTATACTCTGTGTAGTAATGTAGTATGGTGTATGAAAGCATGTATGCATGTATGTGTGAATAAAATGAATCGCATGTATTCGACCAAGTGGTCGGCGTACCCTCGCTAGTACGTGGGGTATGCGGAAGTCATATGCAGCGAAAGCTGAGCCCCTAGGGGCAACGTTTTTAGTGTGCACACCCGAAGCGGACATGACCACAGTAGCAGACCGACAGCTAAGTTTGGATAGCTAGGAGTGAAATGTAGTTAGTAGTGAAGTGTATAAGGCTTGTAGCCTTGAAGTAGTAGTGTACCAAGGGGTACACCTTATGTATTGAAAGTATGTAGTTGTGAGGTATGGGTAGATGGAGACTCTTAATGTAACACCCCTCTCACATAAACACGTAATAGTCACTCACGTTAATAGAAAAATAAGACGTCTTACAGCGGAAGAATAATCAACAACATTAAAATTCACTAGGGTGTCACCTGCCATTACTCGCCCATGCGAGTAACGTAACAGAACTAAATTCAACACTAAAACAACAACACTACTAAACCGCTGTGACAACGAGATAACTCCTATACATCATACTAAGTTCATAATCATAATCATCGACAAGTGAGCATCTACCCAACTCCCAAATACATACAACCGTACCGTCATACATCCACAGACTGATATCGTTATACAAATAAATTTCATGTGCAATAACTAAAGTAATCCTAACTACCCTGTGCCCACACTTCGGCTTCGACGAAGATCAACAACCTGCACAATAAGTGTAGTCTCAGCGATAGACGCTGAGTATGCCGGGCCTGGACCCTATTGGTCACTTGTCATTTTTAACCATCTTGATTTTAGATCGATTTCATGCTTTACCATTTTACATATATAATAAATACTGTAACAACATGCATGATTATATAACCATCCATCCAATTCAAGCAGTCATTCATAAATATACACAACACAGTCGCACATCATACAATACAATATCATGGATAACCCATACGTCGTATGTTAACATCATCACGTGTTACAACACTCGGCCCCCGGGCCCTCACATATCATTTGATTTGGTTAGCACTGTCGGGCGTCAATTAGGACAACCCGAATTATACTCACTTGGACAGTAGTCCCACGTACACACAAGGTGCTCACTGCCCTGATCATCCGAAGACTCTGGGACTATTTCACTTTGCCTTTGTAAAGGCGTCCATTTAGGTGGCCAAGGGCCTGGTGCCAACGGTAGCACACTCCGCCTGACGATCTATCTAGGTTTGTTCAGGATTAACTAGGGTAAACCCGATACGGGGTAACCCAAGAGATCTCTACGCGCGACCAGCAGCCAATGACTGTCTGGATTAAGGTACATCATCACATTCATTCACACTCCACTGTAAACTTCATTAGTTAGGTAGTCAGTTACAATTGTAATTATGGAGAACATCACTTATTTTGTTGGCTGCCCTGTGGGTCTTACACATGCCTAGAATGATTCTAGGTAGTATTTATGTTCGAGTTGAAGCTCTAGGGACCGACAATGTCGTGTCCCGTCCCTAAGTGTTTTTACTTAGGTTATAACTACATACTTGTAATACTTAGCGTATTAGGCCAGACAATGATAATTCCAAACACACGTCTCGCATATGTAGTTTTATATAAGTCGATCTATAGTCGACGTAGTATTAGTCCCGTAGGACGTTCGTGCATAAATTAATAATGCAGTAACACAGATATCCATCACACACATAATCACATACATACATCCACACAAGTTATTTATCAAACAAATCCGAGCCCGAGGAATTCCCCAGGATAACTCGGATCAAACCCCTTTACATACCGTATACCGTGTCAAGGTCGCGCAGTGTAGACCGCTAAGGCTATCGAGCGCGCACGTCTGAAGGGTGATATAGAAATACAAGGAATGCTAAGTGTCAATCCACATGACAGTATGATTCGGTATTTCCAAATAACGTCGGTAATCCCGGTACTATGCCCCCGGATTTTCAACTCTTACTAGTTAAAGCATAGTTATCTTAAAAATTTCTTACTCGTAGTAAGTATTGATATTCGGTTTAACATAGACGTCGGTCTCGAACGTCGTCATTAACGTTTTCTAACATAGGAATTATATTTTCCTACTCGTAGTATTTTATAAGCGTTACGCTTTATATACCTCCGTTCGTTCTCGTATATTTAATTCAACTGTTATATTGCGTGTATTCCATGCAACGTTACTTTACAAGGTATGTTAGATTATCATCTTGATATACCTTATGTTATATAACTTCTCATTTATGTGACAAGTAGTATTCGTGTAAAACCTTATGACTTTATAGTATATAATTATACTTATGAGTTAACATTTATTATTTACTATTATATGGTTTGTAAACCATATTATATATGCATGTTACTTGCGCCAATATACATATGTGTATATATACCTTGTTTTCTTAATGAAATAAGGAACTTTACATTATGTACATGTTAATCCTTATGCAAGGTTTATTTAAACCATTTCAAAAATCACATATTAACCATAGTATTTATGTCATTGTTTACTATAGTTTATATCTTCATTTTTGATATATGAATGTACATATGAATGCGCTAGTAAGACAGTTTTAATAAACTATACTTTTGGCCACATAATATTATTTAGTGTTACACTTATTACCATGATATCATATATTATGATATTTTTATGTGTCATTTAACTTATAACATATAGCTTTGGTAATTATATATATGTACCGAAAAAAAGAGTATACATATAATACACTTACACTTCTTTATTCCCACAATTTTCATTAATCACAATATACCCACATAACTTATACCATGTTATAACTACTTTATTTTATAGCATCAAAACTTTGTAAAATTTATATACCCCAAGGTTTTATAACACTTTGTTATAATTACCGGAAATGCATATCTATTTAATTCCATTTCCTTTCAACCCTATACTTTCCAAATATTACCACTTCGCTACAAATCTCATAATATTTTTTTCACAACATATGTTATATCTTTCCAAACATTACATTATTTATAACATATAGTTTTCATATTTTATTTCTTTCCATAATACCAAACAGACCTCAGTTGTTTGGTATAATTCTTTTCCAGCAACATTATTTCCCTTATTTACACATTAGTCACATATTATAACAAGTTACATATATAGGTTACATTATATGGTTTTAATATTTATTATCCATATAAGCTATAGTTTTATGTTACTTAATTCAAAACAGCTCCCTTTATGTTTTCTAAATCCTCTTTTCGCCCACTACCTTTTCCCCTTTTTTACCTTTAGACCCCAATTTATATTATCTACTTTCATATGTCACAAAAGCCATATAGTATACACTTTTATCAATATAGCCATCTATATACTTCCAAAAATTCCCAAATTTAATACTTAGAATATAAATCATCATATTAACCAAGTCATACCTCTACTTTTCGGTATTTACATTCTAAACCCCATAAGTTTTACAAATTCAACATTTCACTTATAATGTTAACATAAGTTCATAGTTTAATTATTTATGACATTAAGTTTGGTCAAGGCTTTTATTTTGGTCAAGGTTGACCCAATATACACTAGTTTGAGCATAGGTTTATGTATTTGCGGTTTCGACCACACTTCCTCAAAATTACCATTTGACTCCCATATTTTATAAAACTCAATAAAATCCATAGAGTAACTCTTTTAACATATAGTTTTCGGTTTTTATTTATATTCAGTCACTAAACTTAAATTGCAAATCAACCTCCAACTATTTCAGTAATGTTTATTTTTGTTCTAAATTTATTTTAAATCCATTTTTAACTTAATATAGCAATTAAATTAAATGGCCTAAAATGCTTGGCCTTGTTACATTAATTAACATTGGATAAATTACACATAAATGTTATAAAAACTATATTGATTACGGTTTATCATATAGTTTTTCTTTAATGTTTCTTAAAATCATTTAATTAATCCTTATGACATATTATGTCATCCAAACCTTATATTACCAACTAAAAATGTTATGGAGCATTATAATATATAGTTAAGTCATTTAAGACTATGTTTGGTCTCGGTTTTACTTCTCTTGCCACCATATAGTTTATAAATTATATTTTTTGACCCACAATTAATTTCCTTGATCTTATAGGTCATTAATATTCTAGCTAAACAACCAAAAATGTTATTAAACATTTTAATACATAATTTAGTTATATAGTCCCCATAAATCCCACGACTTACATATATGTGTAACCAAAACGTCTCAAATACATTATAATGCTACGGTTTTTATTTTTGGATAGCCTAATGACGTAAAAACCATATAATAAAGGTGTTAAGTATACTTACATTGTTTTTAAGCAAATCCAATCAGCCTAGGCTTCACATGTGCTCACGGCTGATGTATAAAATTCTCAAATCAGTTTCCACGTGAACCAATACATTAGCTTAGTTATATACTTCATTAGGGTACTAATACTCACTTTGGTATATATATTTTTGACTTGTTTCCCTACGGTTGTGCAGGTTAGTCCCAAAGGATTTTCCAGCAGCATTTCATGCCAAGGAAGGAACATAGGTTAGCATATGAAGCAAGGTTATTAATGGTGGGTTTAAGCTAGGAAAACACATGGTATTTACCTTGGTTTTGAAGCTGTTTTAAGTGGCTATCTGCGCCTGTTTTTAATGAGCAACAAGGGTGTTATACTTGTATTTACACCAGTAGATATGATCGGTAATATCAGGAGGAAACGGTGGGACTCTTTTCTTACCGAAACCAGGCCAAATCAAGGTGGTTGTTTGACACTTGTTGCTATATAAACCTGGGCATGCCTTCTCTGGTTTTATGTGAAGAAAACAGAAGAAAAATCTTATGACAAGCTAGGTATATTATCGGTAGAACAGCAAGGACATTGTGGGTTTTTTTTTTCCTTACCAACATGGACATAGAAAATGGAGCTCCTACACTTGGATCTTCTTCTTCGCCAAGCTGGGGTATTCTCTTCTGTTTTTGGACGTGAAGAAAGCAGTGAATAACTGGGCATATTACCGGTATCTCAAGGAGGAAAAGCAGTGGGTATTTCCTTACCGAACTGATGAAAGTGTAGCTCCTAATATAGACATTGCTACTGCATGGGTAATGAATGGTTTTCCTCTCTGTTTTGCACGTGAAGAAAAACAAGAGAAAGAGCTCAGAATCAGCTAGGTGCTCTTCTCTGTTTGTTCGTGAATAAATCAGTAGGAGAAGCTCATATAGAGCTAGTAATATTGGAAGTACATTACCGGTAATAGAGAAGAAGTTAACAGCCATGGAAGTGGGAGTATTACTCACAGTTCAGTAGCAGCAAAAGAGAGTTTGCATCGGTTATGTTTCTTCACAAGGTTGGGTAACCACCTCTGGTTCTGTACGTGGAGAAAACAGAAGAAGGAGCTCATGTAAAGCTGGGGAAAAGAATCTGGGAAGAACCAGTAGTATAGTAAGAAGTAATGGACTCGTTTCTAGCATGTATCTTACCTTAAGAAGTTGGTTTGGTTAGCTTCCCTTTTCTCTTTTTGTACCAGCCGAGAGACTGCTCTTCTTCCAACTTTAACACAGCTTGCTTGCTGGACAGAAATGGAGATGAGTGGGTGATAAGTCAGGAATTTACCTATTTCTAAAGGGTCTTTTGAGACCCAATTTGTTATCATTTACTGCTAAATTCCTGTCTTATGAGTAATTTTATGTTCTTATTGCAATTGTTTTCTTTTATGGTTTTTGTGTGCTTTTTCAGGATTTTAATCCCAAAAGGAACATTTTCATGTCATTGTTAGAGATCATAGTTTTTCAAACAAGCCAAAGGAGTCAAGAAAAATCTTCATCGGACCAACTCCAGGCATGGTCCGGGACTTGTTCCATAACCTAAGTCCCGGACCACACAAGAAGAGAAGTCTCGAAACGAATTAATGGGGTGGTCCGGGACTTTATACAAATCTCAAGTCCTGGACCACATGCTGGAATCGAAACTCTGTAGCGCGCGAACAGAAAGTAAAGAGAATAAAATTCTCTTTAACCCAAACCGCCGCCCCATAATTCTCCAGCTGGTCTTCCATACTCATTTTGTCCGTTGCTGCTTTCAATATTCCTGAACTCCACTAATCTAAAGCACCTCCCTAAATCCAGCAAAATACCCATAAGCATTCTGCTTTCCAACTAAATACCACCACATGCTACGTACTCACCCAAGTGCTATAAATAGAACTCATTTCCTTCATTCAAGACACACAATTTTCTACACATCTATCTCTCCCTCCATACATTCTCCACATATCCATCTAGTACGTAGTATTACTACTACTACTAATCCTCTTCATCCCATCATATCAATACCACCACCTCCACTTACGTAAAACACAATTTTCTACACATCTATCTCTCCCTCCATACATTCTCCACATATCCATCTAGTACGTAGTATTACTACTACTACTAATCCTCTTCATCCCATCATATCAATACCACCACCTCCACTTACGTAAAACACCATTCACTCCTCCACACATATTCATCCACACATCTCCATTTATCATCCCATTTCCACCGGAAGATAGAAGACCAAGCAGGAGCAGGGAAGGAAGAATTGCTCAACCACCTTCATAAACATGGCTTCTTCTATCCCTCTCTTAGATTTACTTATCATTATGCTTGAGTAATTCTATTAGCACTTTGGGATGGGGGTATGAACTTAAATCCCCCATTTATGTTGTAAACCTACACTTTATTTATTGTGGTTGTTTTCTCTCTTTTATTTCATTAATGTTATAACCTGATCATTTATAGAATTTGTGGTAATTTCCAACAACATATGATTTTGAGTTGGGAGTTGTGACCGAAAAAAGAGAGAAACCTTAGATTATGGCTAGCTTGATTAGTTGGTGAAATTTAAGGCTATTAATATGGACTTGTTGTTAATGCTATCTAGTGATTTGAACTCTACTTGATTAGAGAGTTGGAAGCAAGCTAGGTAAGAGTTGGTTTATTCATGATTTGAAGGACCTTTATATTAGTCCAGATAGACAACCTGAGTAAAGCGGGTTTACTAATATAGTTGGGGTGAATTTAGGGGATTACAACCATCCTAAAGGTGCTTTCCATTCCAATTCATTACATCACATTTTATCTACTGCTTTTATTTTATAATTCCTCTTTGAACCAAACCAATACACTTGCCTTCGGCTAAACCCCCTTATTTACTGTTTTATAACCGACTACCGAAACTAGGGAGATCGATATACCAATTTCCTAGTGGAACGACATCTTTACTACTACATCCGACTAGGGTTCACTTGCCCTTTTTCTGTGCTTTCAATAACACCATCTAAAAAATATCAACAGTGGGCTGCTCTGGTTTTGTACGTGAAGAAGGCAGAGAGAGGGCTTAGAAGAGCTGGGAAAACTGGAAGAAAGACGGTAATATAGTGCATGAATTTTACCTTGTTTAACTAGTGTCATACTCTCTTCTCTTCTCTGGTTTTTCCACCGTAAACACCCCTGTCTTCTAGCTCCAACTCCCCTCAAAATGCTGGAAGAGAATGGAAGTAGATGGGCTTAATGGAAAGAGGAGAAAAGGAGGAGGAAAACGGACAATTTCGTGCCTTAAGCAATCTCCTATAGCCGGAGGTAGCAGCAACGGAAGATGAGTATCACTCTCGGTTCTGCAACAGCAAAGATGAGTTTCGAGTTCTCTGTTGAAGAAGAGGTGCAGGTACCGAGTTGGAAGAAAGAAACATGCAGAAAAGAAAGAAAGGAGTTCGGCTGTGAGAGTGGTAGTAGGTGAGGGTTGGTACGTGGTCAAAGTTGGGAATTCCCATATGTCTAGATAATTGCCTGAGCTTGCAGGGTTTTCGGTTCAAATGGTTAGAGGTAGGTATGGGTAGAATAGGTGTAATATTAGATGTTACATGTCATGGAGCTTATTATTTTTATTTCCATTCGGTGGCTTTGAAGGCGTTCAGAATTACAATGGATGAGGATGACATATCAAGACGTTGGAAGTGATATACCAAGGTGGAAAGAAAGGTGGGCGGCAATATCAGAGGTGGTAGATGTGGCTTTGTTTAATATTATATAAACATGTACTTATTACTTTATTAATGTAGAAATGAGAAGTGATGTATATATACTTGCAATTGGTAACGGTAGTTTGCTGGGTTATAAGAGGCTTATACTGGCGGTAGTATAACATCCAAGGTCAAGGAAACATATTGACCATAGACATGATTAAGAGATAAATGTTATTTTTGTACTATTTGGTTATTTTTCACCAAACAATGCACATATTTTTGGTTTTTTTGAAAAACTTTGATTTAATCATTTTAATGTGGCACATTATGTCACATTAGTATATTTAAGGGTATTTAGACCCTAAAATTAAATAGAACTCGTTTTGGAGATAATCTCACAAAAATGTGCTTTAAGGAAGCTTAGTGCACATTTTATGTTCTAGTGTGTTTCTGAGCTTGGTTTCCCTTGGAAACGGTTTTAATATGTTCATTTATGTATTATAAGGCTTAGGTTAAAATTTTAGGTCAAACGGAGTTCGTTTGGATGTTTAATCACCCTAAAAGGTCAAAGGGTGTAATTCTTGCATTTTGTTAAACTTTGTTGTTTTAAATTTATTTTATTTTTTGAAGGCATGTTTAGGCCTTAATTTAATTGATTATATTTTTAATCAATATTTAATTAAGTAGGTGTATTTCAATCTACCCCCCTTAAAAAGACTTCATCCCGAAGTCGCTTTACTTAAATAGGTGTAATAATAACTACCCATATAATCCCATAATGTATATTTGTATGATATATCATTTACACACATCGTGTTGTGCTAATA
Organism: Limonium bicolor; assembly: GCA_023374045.1. Lineage (NCBI taxonomy): Eukaryota > Viridiplantae > Streptophyta > Magnoliopsida > Caryophyllales > Plumbaginaceae > Limonium > Limonium bicolor. Next base: position 248,357,965 of record CM041780.1, on the reverse strand, counting down.
CTGCACATAGCCCTCAATTGTGGCGTTAATTCAGACATATATGGATATAGGCGATCCATCATCACCATCATTTCCTATCAGTTCTACCAACCCTGACAACCTCCCTGCGGTGTCCATACCATACCATCATTCCACATTCCATAACTACTGATTCATTTCGTATCTAGGCGATACCATATGTAATCAATCTACAAGGCACTATAAATATATATATATATATATATATCACAGTATCATAAAGAAAAGTACTACACATAGGTGTAAACACATCATTCAAACAAGTATTTCATAAGATTCATACATACAAGTGCATATCTCACACAAACAAAATCAACCACGTACGCCCCGCGTACCAAACAACACCAACAAAATGACCAAACAATAGCAACAAACAACGTATGCCCCACATACTACCAGTTCACTGTATGCCTCGCATTCGAAACAACAAGCAACAAACATCGTATGCCCCGCATACCAACAAACATACCAACAAACCACTGTATGCCCCACATACGAAACAACAAAATTCAGTGCAAACATGTGCGCAGCCAAGAGGCTCTATCCCCCTTAAAAAGGGTTACGCCCCCGTACCCCACAAGTATACAACAGTCGCTCCACAAGGAGCGCTGGATATTTGGCTCTCATAGAGTTCTCTAACTCTCATGTGGCGTCTTCCACCTTTGGAGTTGATTATTCTCATATCAGAGAGACGGGTACGACTTTAGCCCCTCCGGCTCCAAATCATATAAAGGGTTAGGCACGAATTTGTGCTCTCTCGAATTCATTCTAATGGGCCCACTCACTCCATACAGAGGTGTAGACCCACAGACATAGGTTCCATTTGGCTCTTTTCCTTTGTTGTATATCCCATCATTTGGATTACTAGCATACATGCGTGTATCTTATCTTACTGATTCTCGGCTTTAGGTGTCGTATGACATTGGCTATTATTAGTACTTAGTGCTCTTTGCACCTGTCTTTTTAATATTGAGACGCACTAGCCCTCATGTTCCTTAGCTAAAAATTGTCGTCCGTGTCTTCTGGTGGTTTTGTTCCGGAGTGACACATTGTTGTATTCTTTGATATTGGCTTCGTGTTCATATATCTTATATCTTCTCGTGTGTCGGGTTGTGCTTGTATTAGAGTTCTACAACTTCATCTCCCATTTCACATTATTCTTTGTGAGTTTTACTCGTCTATGTTCGCCCATGTATTTATTGTTGATGGTTGTTCATGTTGGTCGCTTCCGCGCACACCATATTCCAATCGATTTGACGGTTGTCAGTTATTACAATGTTTGTTCCTTGCTCGAGGCACCTGCTAGTGTGCTAGCTTTGTCTTTCCTCATTGCGTAGTCACGCGTTTAAGTTCACATCATTTGGTAGATTCCTCTGGATTGCAAGAACTTGCATGATCCTTATGAGGGTTCTACGTATTATTCGTCCATACAGTGGGTTTCCTGTTTCTGTTATCAGCAACGTCATCTTTGAAGGGTCTCCTTCTCTTCACTATGTACCGTCTGCTACTCTGTGTTGTAGGTTCCTGGTTCCTCTAGTCCGTTGGTTAACTGCGTCTCTTCTCGTCCATCTTCGAGGTGGTTTGCATCACTGTCCGTAGTACGGAGTTGACTACTTCTCGTGTTCCTAACGCTACTTATTTACCTGCATGGGGTACCGTACTGATACATTACTACTTACCTGACTAACTTATAAATAAGTCTGTCAGGCCCACATGCTCTTATCGGAGTGCGGTTGTCCCATGTCTCGTTTAGTAAACTAGTAGCGTCCGTCACACGGCTATTGTGAAGTATTCTATTGTCAATCTCCCTTTTGATGGATGTCCTTGTTGTAGTTCGATGTTAAGTGGTCCACATTGTCGGTTATCTTGTCGTAGGTGTTAATGTTCTAGTAGTAAGGTGGTAAAGTGGTTGAAAACATTATTTTTGTTCCCTAGACTCATGTCCCTAGTAATACACTAGAGGTAGCACTTGGTTGTTAATCAATTAAACGTTAAATGATGGATCGTCTGTATGGCTGCAATCGGTTTATGTAATATTCATGCTGAGCTAGCAATGTCAGTTCTCCTATCTCGATCTCCATGAGTACTATACATATTCTTTTCTTCCTGGTTAAATTATGATCACATCTCATCTATAATTCCCGATACGGCGTAGGGTAAGTTCTCATACTTGGGTATTCATATTTGTTCCCTCTTCCATTTAATTGGGTGTATTGTAGATTGCATGACTGCTTGAGCAACTCGGCTCTTCATTTTCCAACCATTCTCCTTGACGAAACTGCATCCACAAAGGGTATGCCATTTCTTACAAGATTATGTTTGTCCATTAGGACTAAACATTTATCACTATTAGTAATTAGCATTGAATGCTGATAAGCCGTAGACTTATCATGTTTTATAAGCTAGATTTGTAGTATTATTAGTTAAAATAAGATTATAATAGATAGTATTTACATTATTTTATATTAAAAGCCATTTTATATGATCAGACTAATGCTTTGAGTGTTTTCTCTGCAAGGAGCAAGTTCTGCATCAAAAACCAAGCAATGACGGATGTGGAGCCGGGTTACTTCTACCCGGCATCAGTTCGCATCAGAAAGAAGATCAAGCCGGGCATTTTGCCGGGTGTGATCTATCCGGCATAAGCAAAACGTCGCACCAACTCGCCAAATGATAACGGTTATTTACCGTTAGTAAAATCCTCAAAGCCGGACATGGTGCCGGATATACTCTATCCGGCATATGTGACTTTTCGCGCCAGGCGGTTTTCGACCGTTATTGAAAAGCACGTGTTTTATTCACATGCCGGATAAGTTGTACCCGGCATGGGACCCGACATCTGAAGATTTTCAAGTCTATAAAAGGGCCGAGAGTCTGCACTTGGAGGAGACTTCATTCATATTACTTTACACCAAAAATCTCTCAAATTCGCGACGCTATCACCTTCATCACAGACCTGCAGCTTCGAGTGGCCATGGAAATTATTCGACATAACATTAGGCCCTGTAAGCATGACGAGCTCAATGACGGAATTGTGCCCTTCTTGAGTTCTTCGTGGCCACCACCGAGTGATTTGCAGCTCGATTTCCGGTGCAAACCGACTGTGTTTGCTCAGTTGTTTCTGGCGATTCTTCATCGAGATATTCACTCCCTGCTCCCGATTTGCTACTTTCACCACCATATCACTCAGACTCTAAATGGAGGATTCAGATTCCACGAGGTCTCCATTATCACCAGGAGTCCTCCCTCATTGGACCTCGCACTTATTAGGCGATGGTGTTTCGTGAGTCTGCACCGAGAGTCCCGGTATGTTCCTTCAGCGCAGAGGCGTGGGCCGCCGCTCACTGCTCAACTACCTAGATATGAGGGATCTGGCCCCATTTGCTGCTACCCCCTCCTCCTACCTCCTCCGCTCCTCAGACTTCTGCCCCCGCTCCTGACATGGGTCCCCTTTATGATAGGATGGACCATTTTCAGCAGACCCTTGATCAGCAGCGGCAGTCCTTTGATGTGTACAGACAATCCCAGCAGGATACTTGGACTGATTATGAGGCCTTCCGGGCCAGCTATGAGGGATATCGTTCTGAGGTTACCAGCCGAATTGAGACAGTAGAGCAGCGCCAGCAGGAGGTGGCCGCAGGTCAGCAGGCATTTAAGGAGCAGGTCACCCAGCGCCAGGAGGAGCATGAGCGGCGAGTAGATGACCGCTTTCTGCTCGCAGTTGACAGACTTGACCGTTCCTGGGCTGAGGATAAGAAGACGCTAAAGAAGACGATGGAATGTTTGATGAAGGCATTCTTCAAGAGTATTCTCAAGAGGGAAAGGAAGAAGAGCAAAGCCCGCAAGGAGGCGAAGAAGCAGGGTCTCCCTACCCCTAGCTCCTCCAGCTCTTCAGACTCCTCAGAGGCTCCTTCTGACTCGTCCCCACCACCACCACCACCACCTTCATCCGCGCCGACGGCGGCTATCTAGTTCTTTCTCTCTCTTTCTATTTCCTTGTCTTTACCTTCATTTTCTTTCTTTATGTTATTTCTTTTTATATTTATTATGTATGCTTAAGGATTAACTACTCTCCTTGTATTATGGAAGCTTGGCACTTTATGAGTTTTTGATTTCAGTTGAATCTGATTATTGTTGAATTCTGATGTGAACAACTCCAATCATTGGCTCATCACAAGTGTAGGGCATCTGCCATTATGGGGAGTATTTATTGTTCTTTCTCTTTCCTTCAGTTTCTTGTCTATTTAATTCTCTCGAACACTGGGGACCGTGTTCCTACCTAGTGTAGGGCAGGGGGACCCCCCTTTGAAAAATTAAAAAAAAAAAGATTTTATAAATTAGTTTTCAAATAAAAGCATTTTATATAGCATGTCTAGTTTATACAATATAATAAGTTTTAAGTTTATTAACCTTCTACTCATCTTTTTGTATGTCTTTGACTAAGTTGACATTAGGGAAGGCTAAATATTTGTTCTCTCAAGAGGTAAGCTTTCTAATGACCTTTAGATATTATTTTCTCACTTCGTGATTCCTTCTGTTAACATGAGTATATGATCTTACTTCTACTTTTGTCCTTGATCTACTTTTGGGTAATATATCTTTCTTTCCTTTTCAAAATAGTTCAATTCTTATGGGTGAATATCTTAGAAAAGGGTGATGAAAAAGAAGAAGAAAAAAAAAGAAGAAGAAAACCTCTTCCAAAAAATATATATGAAGCATTATGAGGTTGTAAAAGTGCCTCAAAATAAAAGCAAAAAAATTGAGAGTTTTTCCTTTTGTTTTTCTCCTAAATTCTCCATTCTTTAAATGAAAAAAACAATCATGGTTAGATTCAGAAACCCTTGAAAAATAGGGCTGAACAACAAAAAAAACAAACCATTGATGAGAGTCTTGGCCACATTCAGAAACTCTTGAAAAATAGAGCTGAATGTTGAAAACCGGAAGAAGGAGAGATACAAAAATCCCCTATGCAAAATAGCCCATGAGTCGTTGTTCCATTTTTGAGATTGAATGTTTTACTTTTTACCCACTTGTATATTATTGATAGAATGAGAAAGACTAAGTGATGCTTATGAGTAAGAGTCAAGTAGTTAGGAAAGGAATATCTCATTGTCATTCTAGAGTTTATTTGTTTTGTGCACAAGTAGTTACTCTTTTCTGATTTAATTTTGCTCGAGGACTAGCAAAAGGTAAGTGTAGGGCCTTGATAAGCCGTAGACTTATCATGTTTTATAAGCTAGATTTGTAGTATTATTAGTTAAAATAAGATTATAATAGATAGTATTTACATTATTTTATATTAAAAGCCATTTTATATGATCAGACTAATGCTTTGAGTGTTTTCTCTGCAAGGAGCAAGTTCTGCATCAAAAACCAAGCAATGCCGGATGTGGAGCCGGGTTACTTCTACCCGACATCAGTTCGCATCAGAAAGAAGATCAGGCCGGGCATTTTGCCGGGTGTGATCTATCCGGCATAAGCAAAACGTCGCACCGACTCGCCAAATGATAACGGTTATTTACCGTTAGTAAAATCCTCAAAGCCGGATATGGTGCCGGATATACTCTATCCGGCATATGTGACTTTTCGCGCCAGGCGGTTTTCGACCGTTATTGAAAAGCACGTGTTTTATTCACATGCCGGATAAGTTGTACCCGGCATGGGACCCGACATCTGAAGATTTTCAAGTCTATAAAAGGGTCTAGAGTCTGCACTTGGAGGAGACTTCATTCATATTACTTTACACCATAAATCTCTCAAATTCGCGACGAACTTCTGCCAAGGAAGCGCTGCGAATCCAACCTGAAGAAAGAAGACATTATCGAGTTCAAGGGAATTCTCATCAAGTTGTACTCTTGATCCTCCTTATATCTTCTCTCAAATGTTCTGGTTGGTTTGGTAGACTCTTTGGTTGCTTTGATTAGATTTAATCTCCTTATCAATAGAACAAGAATTTTCTCTTGTTCTATCATCACAAAGTTCTATTTAAGGCTTCAACAGCAAGAGTAGAATAGGTTATGACTTTGGTAATCTTTAATATTGTTGCCTTGAGAAGTAGGCAACAAATGCTAAGGTTTAGGATTGTTTCTCTTAGTTCCCATTGTTCTGTTCGTATTCGCGGCATTATTTATGCACGATGTGAATAAGGATAATGAGTTCCTTTTGTCATAATTGAAACTAGAAAAATTATTTACGAAATGTACGATGCCGGACTGACTGCCGGGTGGAATATGTCCGGCACATTCAAAGTTTTTGAATGCGCCGGGTATAATGTGGCCGGCATAAAACCCGGCATATACATTTTGCGAGAAAGAGAATCCTTTTCGAGACTTGCCACTTTTGATCCGTGATCATATGAGTTCTTACATTGTTAATTGACCCTAATCAAGGTTAGTTCGTTGTGAATAATTAGTTTAGTTAATTTAGAAATACTTATACACCTTTTTCCCCCTCTTTACTTAGTAATTACCAAGGCTAGGACTAATTTTGTATTCAAGTCCCTAGGGTTCGACTTGCTTGGTCTTAATTTGCTTCCCTGCTACTTTTGACCGGGTTTTTGTTTGCTACCTGTATAGATTGAGTAGGTTTTCTTTCATTTTTATTCACTGCCGTGCAGGGTGCCGGGTGGTTCATACCCGGCACATTCTTGATTCTTTTCCTATGTTCTGTTTACTCTCTTGTACATAAAAGTATATATTTAACCTACTAAAATTTATATTAGCAAATGCTGGTATATAGTTCTGGTATTCGGCTAGTACGTAAGCAATGTCTTTGTTGTTACTTATTGTTTAGTGCTAGTTATTTGTAACTGCAGTTATTTATATTTCAAGTGCGTGGTTTGGCGCCTGTTAGTAAATCATCATTGTTATTCCTATTGGTTACGGTATGTACCGTAGCTTTCTTACTTCATTATATTAACTTATACATTGTTATGTTAGTAATATACCTCGAAAGGTAATTGGAGTCGGTGTTCCCGGTCTCCTGGGCTTATGCCCCTTATTTGTACATTAGGTACTTGCTTACTTGCGCTATTTAGCGTTCGGTTTGAGTGTTTTATAATATCGATTTAGTTGTTTGCCATTGTTTTAATTTTCACATTCATTCATCACTAACAGTCGTCACAATAGTAAACGGCATGTCTTTAACACATATTGATACTTATCATTTTTACATGGCAGAACGCCAATGGCGGTAGCCATTCTTCTACTTAGAACTTGTCTCGTAATTAGTGTGATTTGATAATACACATAAAACTTAATCTTGACGTTTGTTCTTTTTTTTTAATTGTACATTGTCGTACGTAGCACTCCTTGGTAAAGGTAGTGCTCATGGGTGGTAAATATTTCATGCGTTAAGTGTTGATTCACGTTCATTGTTGCGAATGATATTGGTAATAGCCGTTTTACGGTAGAATTGTTCTTTTCACTTTTGGTCCATATGTGGACTGATACGTTTTACTAATTCTCTGGTGTTCATCACAGGTTGGCGTATACTGGTAGTGTGTTTTGTCGGTACCGATTGTTATTCGATCATATTTCCTCCATAATTTTATTTGTATGGTTTAATATATACAAGGTAAACTGTTAGTTACAAGTTTTCTTATTTAATAACTTATTGCTAAATTGTTGCTAGTTGTTTGTAACTAGTATACTATGGTTTTGTTTATTCTGACTGTAATTAATTGTGGCAACTTGTGAAGAGTCTCAGGAGTCATCCGCCCCTGGTGTGATCAGCACCAGTGTTGAACTAACCTTTCACCCCAATTTGTGGTTGGTTTTCCTTGATCCCCGGGAATCAAGTTTCACCTTCCACTTCCAATTCAGCCATTAAATTGCTTGATAATTAATTTATGTTATCTTGGCTCTTAAGTCGGTGTCATTTAATTCGCTCTGGTTTAATAGTTATAATCTGTTATGGGCTGGTGTGCCCTTTTTATTGCGTTGGTCGGACCCGTCGGGTCCTTCAGAGGTTGTAGGCCTCGTATCTTAGTGGTTTATTGTAACAATTGTAGTTCTGTAGTTTATATCAGAGGTGTACAAATGTTTGGCGATTATTGGTAGCCATGGTGTTGTACCATTGGTCTACACAGTTTACAGAATTCGTTTGTAGCGATATTAGCAGTGGTAATTTCGGTCGTAGTTGTTTGCAGCACTTGTAGTAGCAAGTGCGTGGGGTAGACGAAATTATTGGTACATTGTTTAAATCGGCGCTTGCAGTGGCAAGCGCACCATGCAAGTAGAGTTGTCGGTTTCCGACTTGTTTGTCTTACTGCTACATTGGTTGCTTAAGTACCGTTAGAATGATTGTTCATGAAAAAGACGGTATTTGGATTGGGAAATTTCCTAACCATATTGTCATTAGTTTAACCAAGTCCTCCTTCACATTAGACTCACAATAGCGTAACGCTCGAAATTCGTTTTTCCACAGGTGTCGTCACGACAAGGTTTTAGCGTCACTGTATTGTGCGTACACTGGATTAGGTTTGGACTTCGAACATAACAGGACGGTATACTTACAATTTTCCTCCATGTGATCAATATAATCTCTTTTTACAGTTTGGTGTTACGATACATTTTTCCCCATTACGGGTGACGGTTTCGCGGAGCTCATGGCGCTCCCGGTCCACTTGTCCTGATGTCTTGGGTGTTCCTTTCCACGACGTTACAGTAGTAGTCGTACTCGCCTCTGGTGGTGTCCATTTCTACAACGCTCGGTCGTTAAGGGTGGTATGGTATTGAGTTTTTATTCATGTTACAGGAGTAGGAATTATTCATTCAGTGTGAGAGCGTTTAGACGGTCTGTTGGGCTTGGTAGCCTTCTTCCTCATATTCAGGGTTTATATTTCTCAGTTGTATTATACGCATTGGGTTGTGGTGGGAGGGATACGGTCGGCGGTAGTCCGTACTGGACTTCCACATGAAAGTGGACTGTCGCCAGAGTACTCATGACGTTTGTGTCTCGTCTTGGCTGAGCTCTCAGCTGGTCCTTAACGTGGGTAATATTCTCGGGCCTTTATGCCCTTGGCCAGCTTCCTGGCTCACACCACCACTAGACTTCAGTATTACCGTTCGTCTTCTCAATAACGCACCATATTACAATCAACTCATTTGTGTGCCTCAAGGGCTAACACTTGCAAGCCAAAGGCTCTGCTAACACATAATTCCATTAAGACAAAGACGTTTCGTACCTCACAAACGTTTCCCAAGTCCTAAGCTCACTGTTTTAACCTAGTATCTTGTCATCAGAGCGGTACTCCGCTCTGATACCACTTTTGTAACACCCCTCTCACATAAATACGTAATAGTCACTCACGTTAACAGAAAAATAAGACGTCTTACAGCGGAAGAATAATCAACAACATTAAAATTCACTCGGGTGTCACCTGCCATTACTCGCCCATGCGAGTAACGCAACAGAACTAAATTCAACACTAAAACAACAACACTACTAAACCGCTGTGACAACGAGATAACTCCTATACATCATACTAAGTTCATAATCATAATCATTGACAAGTGAGCATCTACCCAACTCCCAAATACATACAACCGTACCGTCATACATCCACAGACTGATATCGTTATACAAATAAATTTCATGTGCAATAACTAAAGTAATCCTAACTACCCTGTGCCCGCACTTCGGCTTCGACGGAGATCAACAACCTGCACAATAAGTGTAGTCTCAACGATAGACGCTGAGTATGCCGGGCCTGGACCCTATTGGTCACTTGTCATTTTTAACCATCTTGATTTTAGATCGATTTCATGCTTTACCATTTTACATATATAATAAATACTGTAACAACATGCATGATTATATAACCATCCATCCAATTCAAGCAGTCATTCATAAATATACACAGCACAGTCGCACATCATACAATACAATATCATGGATAATCCATACGTTGTATGTTAACATCATCACATATTACAACACTCGGCCCCCGGGCCCTCACATATCATTTGATTTGGTTAGCACTATCGGGCATCAATTAGGACAACCCGAATTATACTCACTTGGACAGTAGTCCCACGTACACACTAGGTGCTCACTACCCTGATCATCCGAAGACTCTGAGACTATTTCACTTTGCCTTTGTAAAGGCGTCCATTTAGGTGGCCAAGGGCCTGGTGCTAACGGTAGCACACTCCGCCTGACGATCTATCTAGGTTCGTTCAGGATTAACTAGGGTAAACCCGATACGGGGTAACCCAAGAGATCTCTACGCGCGACCAGCAGCCAGTGACTGTCTGGATTAAGGTACATCATCACATTCATTCTCACTCCACTGTAAACTTCATTAGTTAGGTATTCAGTTACAGTTGTAATTATGGAGAACATCACTTATTTTGTTGGCTGCCCTGTGGGTCTTACGCATGCCTAGAATGATTCTTGGTAGTATTTATGTTCGAGTTGAAGCTCTAGGGACCGACAATGTCGTGTCCCGTCCCTAAGTGTTTTTACTTAGGTTATAACTACATACTTGTAATACTTAGCGTATTAGGTCAGGCAACGATAATTCCAATCACACGTCTCGCATATGTAGTTTTATATAAGTCGATCTATAGTCGACGTAGTATTAGTCCCGTAGGACGTTCGTGCATAAATTAATAATGCAGTAACACAGATATCCATCACACACATAATCACATACATACATCCACACAAGTTATTTATCAAACAAATCCGAGCCCGAGGAATTCCCTAGGACAACTCGGATCAAACCCCTTTACATACCGTACACCGTGTCAAGGTCGCGCAGTGTAGACCGCTAAGGCTATTGAGCGCGCACGTCTGAAGGGTGATATAGAAATACAAGGAACGCTAAGTGTCAATCCACATGACAGTATGATTCGGTATTTCCAAATAACGTCGGTAATCCCGGTACTACGCCCCCGGATTTTCAACTGTTACTAGTTAAAGCATAGTTATCTTAAAAATTTCTTACTCGTAGTAAGTATTGATATTCGGTTTAACATAGACGTCGGTCTCGAATGTCATCATTAACGTTTTCTAACATAGAAATTATATTTTCCTACTCATAGTATTTTATAAGCGTTACGCTTTATATACCTCCGTTCGTTCTCGTATATTTAATTCAACTGTTATATTGCGTGTATTCCATGCAACGTTACTTTACAAGGTATGTTAGATTATCTTCTTGATATACCTTATGTTATATAACTTCTCATTTATGTGACAAGTAGTATTCGTGTAAAACCTTATGACTTTATAGTATATAATTATACTTATGAGTTAACATTTATTATTTACTATTATATGGTTTGTAAACCATATTATATATGCATGTTACTTGCGCCAATATACATATGAGTATATATACCTTGTTTTCTTAATGAAATAAGGAACTTTACATTATGTACATGTTAATCCTTATGCAAGGTTTATTTAAACCATTTCAAAAATCACATATTAACCATAGTATTTATGTCATTGTTTACTATAGTTTATATCTTCATTTTTGATATATAAATGTACATATGAATGCGCTAGTAAGACAGTTTTAATAAACTATACTTTTGGCCACATAATATTATTTAGTGTTACACTTATTACCATGATATCATATTGTAACACCCCTACTAGTTCGGCTCCTAATTATCCTATAAATGTCGCACATAATAAATAAATCACAGCGGTAAATAACAGACTGTCGCTCTAATGGTGTCACTGTTATCACTCGCCCATACGGGTGATAATGAATTACATGATAATCAACTTGCGAAACGTATTCCCGCAGTGACCACAAGAGATAGATAGTAGTACTTAAACAATTTAAAACAAATCCAACAACAACCGATTATTACAGACTGTACTCGTGAGCATCTAACCAAAATACACCTTGGTTTGCACAACCCGAGTCCAAAGTAACATTAGTATCAAACCGTACCAAGTCTTAACCAACAGTAATATCACAACCGTCGCGCCCCGCGTCGACCCACCAGCTAATCTCCTGAAATAAAAATGGTTTGTGGTATGGAATTAGCCCCTGCTGAGTATGTTATCACATGCCCCGTCATGCCTCCTCAAACCCCTCAATTAATTGGTCGAGAGCATGAGATTCGTTACATGCAATACTGTTTTAATATTTAAACCGTAAAACAATTATCAGTAATACCCATACAATAACACAACCATCAACACACGTAATATAACCACAAGTATAACCAATGAACAACAAAGCGAAACAGCGAGAATAATAAACAAGTACTAATTCTCGTCCATGGTGTAGAAACCAATATTGTTCGCCACTGTACAAGTTTCAACTGTATTAAGTGTTCAGTTATACCTAGTGACAACGTCTCGTTAAAAACGACGTGTCTCTAAATTACCCATATATTATGGCGGGTCACCCACGGCAGTAGCCACTCCAGTGGTAGAGTCTCCGACCAACGAGCCATTCTAGCTCACGGGAAATTTTCTTGATACTTACGGACCCGTACGCGGACATCCTGGTATCGTTTTTGTGATCACAGCGCGCACCAAGAGCCACATCCTCTTGGCTTTATTATCTTTTCATTAATTAATTATACCATCGCATCGCATTACCCTTTTTTTTCCTAACACAGCAGACTAAGGTCATTAGTCCAATCCGGAGTCTATAAACTCGGGATCCAGTGTTAGATACGAGAGCGGCATTTAAAAAGGCCAATGCTCCATATTAAAGTCTCGGATAATATGTATATCTTATTATCCTAGTGCTACAACGTTTTTCCGACGATCCTTATATTTCATATAAGATAGCACCATAGCCGCTAGTTCGTTTTATATATAGGTTCATATATACGAACCAATACTGTTTACTCAATAATAGTAAATAATAAGCAGCTATAAATATACAATTCATGCATATTAATTAACACATTCAGACAAACAATCTTATCACAGATCACACAGAAGTCTGAACTGAGGAAGCCCTCAGAGACAATCAGAGACACATAACAACATACCGTTCACCCTGATTGTATTACGGTGGAGTATGAGTCAGCAAGATCCTATGCTCCGTGTGTCGTCTCTAACAGTCTAAACAATACATAACGCTACTGATTAGCATCCCGTATAACAACACAACTCTACGGTACCCCGTACCGTCACTAATAACTCCCGGTTAATCCCCCGTTATTAACTGACAATGTTTGTCGGGTTTTCGGCTTAACTCGAGATTGGAAAAATGTTATATTACAAGCGTAGTCTTGTCTCGTATATTAACATACTTATTGTTGAACTTTGTTATCGCATGTAACTTAATGTATATTTGTACATCATATAGTTTGTTTCTATATTGCATGTATGATTCTTTATCATGTATTATACATCTCACCTTAGTATTTATTTTTCTAAGGTTTGTTTTTTTTTTTCCAAGTTCAATGTGGTATAATTCATATTTAAACAATACTTTGAATTATATAAATCCTTATTATCCCACGTATACTCTTAACATTAGAATTTCCATATCTAATGTTTATAATTCTTTTCTCTTTACCTATTATCATTTTAATTATGATAATTTATAGTTATTGAACCATATTACATTTTCTACACCATAACATATATTTATTTATATACATGTATTATGGAATTATTTATTATATGGTAAGTCTTATAATATATATTCATTCTTTTTAATGAATACCTCTTATATTATAAATGTTATAACTCTTATAACATTAAAAACCATATTATAAATTTCATTTAAAAATGTTAATATTTCCGAACAGCACCTATGTTCTTAATTATTTACAAAATCCACCACATAATTAATATAATGTTATATTATAGCTATATAACATATATTATGACATTTAAGTCATTAAAACAATTATAACCTATAGTTATATTTTGTTATTAAATACCAAACAGCCCTTATATTATTCGTCTTTCACTATATACCACTAAACTTCTATAAGTCACAAATCCACCCCAAAATACATTTCATTGTTACACTTATAATATATACCTTATATTATAATCCTTAAACCTTAATATAATTATAACCTATAGTTTTTAAAGGCTATAATTTTTGAACATACCCTAGGACTGTTTTAATTAAATTCCCACCACCAAACTTTGTATATTTACCAAATCTTCCCAATTTATAATACATAGTTTTCTAATACCATTAAAACTATATATTATACATATGTCTTTATAAAATCTTATATATAACTCCAAAAATTACCAAACTATACCAAAAGGTTATAAATATTATTCCTAACCTTATACTTTCTATAAATCTCGGTTTTACCCATTTGTTACCCATTTGTAACAATGTTATAAAAATCATATATTATACTTATATAATTCATATAAACTCCAAATTTAACCAAATAAACTTCTAAAAATTCCTAATAACTTAAGGACTGTACTAAACCCCATTTAGTACCCCAAAGTTTCGGAAATTACATTATAGCCCCATCTCTTATAAATCTTTTACAATCTAATAACTATCTTAATATAAGGTAGTATTTTAATTTCTAAAATTCTCCAAACTTGGTCAAAGTCTCCTATATAGTCAACTTTGACTTCTAATACCAAATTGGACCCAAACTCTCGGTAATTACCAAACATACCCTATACTTTTCCATTTTTACAATTTTGACACAAAACTTTATAAAATGTTATAATTTTTATTAAATTCATATAAAAACCCTAAATTCCTCTAAATTAAGCCCACGACTTTATATTTTTCCAGTAATTACGGTTTGGCCCCAAACTTAATTGTATAAGCATAAATCTAACTAAATAAGCTTATAAACTTAAATTAAAATGGCCTTATTACAACTTTGCTTTATAACATAAAATTACACATAAATTGCTCAATTTTTACAATAAACTCATGGCCTCACCATAGTTTATTTATTTTTCCACATAATGTCATAATTTGACCATTATGTCAATTAAATCTCTTAAATGACTAGCTTAATTTATCTTAGTCATTTTTTTCCATTTTTAGGTCAATATAACCCATATGTTTAACTCCACTCTCAGCATAATTAATATATATGCTAAGAATTCATAAAATCATAAGTTTTAAGGTGTTTATACCTTGATTTCTCCTTGTATGAACTCGGCAACTTGAAGGAAAATTCACCACATCATTTAGACATGTTTAATACACCAAAATAAGATATGGTTATACTCCAAGCTTGATCTTAACCATAAGGAACAATTAATGTAAGATTTAAGGCAAAAATCACCTTAAAAATGCAAGGGAACTTCCAAAGGGATTAGGCCTGAATTAAACACACCACAAGGTGTTAAATTCACCATATAGACATAGGAAATAGCTAGACAACAACAAGCTGCCTTGGTATTAGGTTTTACCTTGGAAAAATGCCTGAAAGAAGGGTATTTCCTTTAGATCTCGGCCACCCTTGCTCCAAAAGGCTAACCAACTGAATGAACATGTAAATATGAAGATTATGAGTGTATAAACTCATAAAAATCAAGAGGAGAAAATCGGATGGAGAGTAGAGAAGCTTAAGGTATGTTTTTACCTTAAAATGCAAATTTGGGAAACCTTGGTCCCTTAACTTGTTTCAGCCGAGTTTGGTTGTTGTCCAAGGTCTAAAATACTGAGAATAAGCCATATGAAGTGATGAGCCACGAGATCTAAGTGTAGGTAATGAAGAGATGAAGAAAAAGAGCTAAAATAAGCCTTAAAACATTACCTTAGGAGCTTAAGAGATTTAGTTGTCTTCCTAACTCAAGAACACAGCTTGAGAGGGTCTGGATACTGAGTGAGCTCGGCTGGAATGGAGCAAGAAGCAAGGGAATGATTGAAATGAACCTTAATAATTGAAAGAGTAACTTTTGCTTATTTTATGTTTTGTAAATGACTAATGACTCATCAAAGAGGATAAGCATCGGTTATTGGAGGGGAAAGGGGTGGTCTCACATGGTTTGGAGGCTGATTGAATCATGGAGCAAATGTGTATAGTTTAAGCCATAATATTAGAAAGGTAAAAGGTAATCTCCTTAATTTAAGGAGTGGTGTTGGAGACTTGTCCCTTGTATGTGCAAGTGGCGAATTCAGCCTCCTCTTGCTTGTGGCTGCCGATTCCATGTGGTCCAAGGGGTCAACTTTGACCTCTTGACCATTCTTATTCAATGTTGACTCAAATGGGCCCCCTTTTAGGGTTTTATTAATATTTTAATATTAAATTTGTAAAAATTCATAAATTTCTGGAATTAAATTCCTAATATGATATAATGTGATATATTATCATATTTAAAGGTAATTATAACCTTTAATCCCATTAAAAACCAATTTAGAAGGCAATTACACAAAAACGTGCTTAAGGTGTTTTAGTGCACATTTTGTGTTGCAAGGTGCTTCTGAGCTTAGTTTTCTTTGAGAATAGTTTTGTTGTGTTCCTTACTTCATTATAATACTTAGGGATCCACTTTGGATCCTATTTGAGGTCATACAATCTTTATGGTGCTTTAAAGCACATTTTTGGCTTTAGCGATCTTAAGGCATGTTTTGCCTTGTTGAGATCTTTTAGATTGTTCCCCAATAATATTTAGATGTTTATTAACCATCTTAGATCATTAATTGATCATTTAATTAAGTTTTTAAGGTTAGGGGTATTTCACATATAGTATGATATTTTTATGTGTCATTTAACTTATAACATATAGCTTTGGTAATTATATATATGTACTGAAAAAAAGAGTATACATATAATACACTTACACTTCTTTATTCCCACAATTTTCATTAATCACAATATACCCACATAACTTATACCATGTTATAACTACTTTATTTTATAGCATCAAAACTTTGTAAAATATATATACCCCAAGGTTTTATAACACTTTGTTATAATTACCGGAAATGCATATCTATTTAATTCCATTTCCTTTCCACCCTATACTTTCCAAATATTACCACTTCGCTACAAATCTCATAATATTTTTTTCACAACATATGTTATATCTTTCCAAACATTACATTATTTATAACATATAGTATTCATATTTTATTTCTTTCCATAATATCGAACAGACCTCAGTTGTTTGGTATAATTCTTTTCCAGCAACATTATTTCCCTTATTTACACATTAGTCATATATTATAACAAGTTACATATATAGGTTACATTATATGGTTTTAATATTTATTATCCATATAACCTATAGTTTTATGTTACTTAATTCAAAACAGCCCCCTTTATGTTTTCTAAATCCTCTTTCTGCCCACTACCTTTTTCCCTTATTTACCTTTAGACCCCAATTTATATTATATACTTTCATATGCACAAAAGCCATATAGTATACACTTTTATCAATATAGCCATCTATATACTTCCAAAATTCCCAAATTTAATACTTAGAACATAAATCATCAGATTAACCAAGTCATACCTCTACTTTTCGGTATTTACATTCTAAACCCCATAAGTTTTACAAATTCAACATTTCACTTATAATGTTAACATAAGTTCATAGTTTAATTATTTCTGACATTAAGTTTGGTCAAGGCTTTTATTTTGGTCAAGGTTCACCAAAAATACACTAGTTTGACCATAGGTTTATGTATTTGCGGTTTCGACCACACTTCCTCAAAATTACCATTTGACCCCCATATTTTATAAAACTCAATAAAATCCATAGAGTAACTCTTTTAACATATAGTTTTCGGTTTTATTTATATTCAGTCTCTAAAATTCACTTAAATTGCAAATCAACCTCCAACTATTTCGGCAATGTTTATTTTTGTTCTAAATTTATTTTAAATCCATTTTTAACTTAATATAGAAATTAAATTAAATGGCCTAAAATGCTTGGCCTTGTTACATTAATTAACATTGGATAAATTACACATAAATGTTATAAAACTATATTGATTACGGTTTATCATATAGTTTTTCTTTAATGTTTCTTAAAATCATTTAATAAGTCCTTATGACATATTATGTCATCCAAACCTTATATTACCAACTAAAAATGTTATGGAGCATTATAATATATAGTTAAGTCATTTAAGACTATGTTTGGTCTTGGTTTTACTTCTCTTGCCACCATATAGTTTATAAATTATATTTTTTGACCCACAATTAATTCCCTTGATCTTATAGGTCATTAATATTCTAGCTAAACAACCAAAAATGTTATTAAACATTTTAATACATAATTTAGTTATATAGTCCCAATAAATCCCACGGCTTACATATATGTGTAACTAAAACGTCTCAAATACATTATAATGCTACGGCTTTTATTTTTGGATAGCCTAATGACGTAAAAACCATATAATAAAGGTGTTAAGTACACTTACATTATTTTTAAGAAAATCCAATCAGCCTAGGCTTCACATGTGCTCACGGCTGATGTATAAAATTCTCAAATCAGTTTCCACGTGAACTAATACATTAGCTTAGTTACATACTTCATTAGGGTACTAATACTCACTTTGGTATATATATTTTTGACTTGTTTCCCTACGGTTGTGCAGGTTAGTCCCAAAGGATTTTCCAGCAGCATTTCATGCCAAGGAAGGATCATAGGTTAGCATATGAAGCAAGGTTATTAATGGTGGGTTTAAGCTAGGAAAACACATGGTATTTACCTTGGTTTTGAAGCTGTTTTAAGTGGCTATCTGCACCTGTTTTTAATGAGCAACAAGGTTGTTATACTTGTATTTACACCCTTAGATATGATCGGTAATATCAGGAGGAATCGGTGGGACTCTTTTCTTACCGAAACCAGGCCAAATCAAGGTGGTTGTTTGGCTCTTGTTGCTATATAAACCTGGGCATGCCTTCTCTGGTTTTATGTGAAGAAAACCGAAAAAAAATCTTATGACAAGCTAGGTATATTATCGGTAGAACAAGGACATTGTGGGGTTTTTTTTTCCTTACCGACATGGACAAAGAAAATGGAGCTCCTACACTTGGATCTTCTTCTTCGCCAAGCTGGGGTATTCTCTTCTGTTTTTGGACGTGAAGAAAGCAGTGAATAACTGGGCATATTACCGGTATCTCAAGGAGGAAAAGCAGTGGGTATTTCCTTACCGAACTGATGGAAGTGTAGCTCCTGGTATAGACATTGCTACTGCATGGGTAATGAATGGTTTTCCTCTCTGTTTTGCACGTGAAGAAAAACAAGAGAAAGAGCTCAGAATCAGCTAGGTGCTCTTCTCTGTTTATTCGTGAATAAATCAGTAGGAGAAGCTCATATAGAGCTGGGAATATTGGAAGTACATTACCGGTAATAGAGAAGAAGTTAACAGCCATGGAAGTGGGAGTATTACTCACAGTTCAGTAGCAGCAAAAGAGAGTTTGCATCGGTTCTGTTTCTTCACAAGGTTGGGTAACCACCTCTGGTTTTGTACGTGGAGAAAACAGAAGAAGGAGCTCATGTAAAGCTGGGGAAAAGAAACTGGGAAGAACCAGTAGTATAGTAAGAAGTAATGGACTCGTTTCTAGCATGTATCTTACCTTAAGAAGTTGGTTTGGTTAGCTTCCCTTTTCTCTTTTTGTACCAGCCGAGAGACTGCTCTTCTTCCAACTTTAACACAGCTTGCTTGCTGGACAGAAATGGAGATGAGTGGGCTGCTCTGGTTTTGTACGTGAAGAAGGCAGAGAGAGGGCTTAGAAGAGCTGGGAAAACTGGAAGAAAGACGGTAATATAGTGCATGAATTTTACCTTGTTTAACCAGTGTCATACTCTCTTCTCTTCTCTAGTTTTTCCACCGTAAACACCCCTATCTTCTAGCTCCAACTCCCCTCAAAATGATGGAAGATAATGGAAGTAGATGGACTTAATGGAAAGAGGAGAAAAAGAGGAGGAAAATGGACAATTTCGTGCCTTAAGCAATCGCCTATAGCCGGAGGTAGCAGCAACGGAAGATGAGTATCACTCTCGGTTCTGCAACAACAAAGATGAGTTTGGAGTTCTCTGTTGAAGAAGAGGTGCAGGTACCGAGTTGAAAGAAAGAAACATGCAGAAAAGAAAGAAAGGAGTTCAACTGTGAGAGTGGTAGTAGGTGAGGGTTGGTACGTGGTCAAAGTTGGGAATTCCCCATACGTCTAGATAATTTCCTGAGCTTGCAGGGTTGTCGGTTCATATGGGTAGAGGTAGGTATGGGTAGAATAGGTGTAATATTATATGTTACATGTCGTGGAGCTTATTATTTTTCTTTCCATTCGGTGGCTTTGAAGGCGTTCAGAATTACAATGGATGAGGATGACATATCAAGACGTTGGAAGTGATATACCAAGGTGGAAAGAAATGTGGGCGGCAATATCAGAGGTGGTAGATGTGGCTTTGTTTAATATTATATAAACATGTACTTATTACTTTATTAATGTAGAAATGACAAGTGATGTATATATACTTGCAATTGGTAACGGTAGTGTGCTGGGTTATAAGAGGCTTATACTAGCGATAATATAACAGCCAAGGTCAAGGAAACATATTGACCATAGACATGATTAAGAGATAAATGTTATTTTTGTACTATTTGGTTATTTTTCACCAAACAATGCACATATTTTTGGATTTTTTGAAAAACTTGTTTTAAGCCATTTAATGCAATTTGTCACATGTGCTTTACTGTTAGTAGACCCTAAATTAAATAGAACTGTTTTGGAGATATCTCACAAAATGTGCTTTAAGGAACTTAGTGCACATTTTGTTCTAGTGCGTTTCTGAGCTTGGTTTCCCTTGGAAACGGTTTTATATGTTCATTTATGTATTATAAGGCTTAGGTTAAAATTTTAGGTCAAACGGAGTTCGTTGGATATTTAATCACCCTAAAAGGTCAAAGGGTGTAATTCTTGCATTTTGTTAAACTTTGTTGTTTTAAATTTATTTTATTTTTTTAAGGCATGTTTAGGCCTTAATTTAATTGATTATATGTTTAATCAATATTTAATTAAGTAGGGGTATTTCACTTAATGAGTATGAATGAACTTGGAAGAAGTATTGTAATTGTATTTAGAACTTAGTAAACTCGGTATGTATATTGTATTATATGGTACTGTAATGAGTATTGAGTTGAATGGGAAGTTGTAGTACCGGTTATAATTGTAGTAAGGATTGTATTTGTGTAGCACTCGGATATTCCGGTCCATCAGACCGATGCTGTATGTAGTAGTAGCCATGTTAGTCACGTGGGTGGCTAACGACATTGTATCACCCACCGTTGTGTATGTAAATATCCGCTACGAAGGTAGGTAAGTACGTTGTGATTGGACGGTAATGAGGGTATTAGTGGTAGGGGTGTTACACCATATATTATAAAGTTGGTACTAGTCTAGTGGCAAGAGATAGAACCAATAAAAGAGACTTTTTGAGTTCAAATCTCAGGGATGTATTTTTTAATTTTTTTCTTACCCAATTAAAGCAACCGTTTTTTTCAATTTGTTTCCTTCCTTTTTTATCTTCTATTTTTGTTCTTATTCTTCTATAAATACTTAGGTCACTCTAGAATTACTCATCAAATTTACAATCAGTATAACTAGATCCACATAAGTTTCTCTAAGTTTTCAAAAGCTCACATTGGTAGGTTATGCTAATTGTGCTTCCTCAATAATGGTAACACTTTCAAATCTCACCTCTCACTTTTATTCTCTATTATTAGTTTTAGAAATATATTATATAAATCTAAAACCTTTATTCTGGTTTGTTGGATTTTAAAATTTTTTAGCCATCTTTTTTCAAACATGCTTGTTTCTTAATATAATTAGAATAATAATAAATAATTTACAAGATTTTAATTTTTCAATAATAGTAGTGACCCCATATACTTCAAATCCTGGCTCCACCCCTGAATCTACTTTAAGACAAGGTAAACTCTAACCTAAGTTTAAGAGCTTATAACCTTTGAGTTAAGCTTTGGTTTAGTGCAAGGAACTCACCCTAAACCCTTGTGTGAATTAGGGCAGAGAGTTTCAAGTTTGGAGTGTTGGAAACAAGTCTTTGAGCTTAAGGTTAACATTTCATCCTTAATGCTCATTTTAACGTCTTTAAGTTATTTAATGTTGATTATCAATTATGGCCAAATGTGTAGGCTGTCAAATGGGTTATTTTAACCTACGAATGAATACAAGGTGACATATAAATTTTGAACTAAGTTTAACTAATGATTAATAAGTTAGAACACATTATAATGTGTTAAGGTTGAATTATGTTGAAAGCCATATATGGCTGAGTGATCTAAGAGAAAAATGACCTATATTAAGCTAATAATGTGCAGGAGACCACATTATAACATTTGGATGAGTTTTAGTGTGGTTAAGTGACTTAAATGTACAAGTATTAAGTTAAAGAGGCTAAAATGTAATTTTTGGAAACCTTGGGGTATAAAACAAATAAAGCCGAGAGTGTGTTATATAATATGGTCCATAATGACTTAAGTGAGTATATAGACTTGTGTTATAATATTTAGTTAAGTTAACTAAGGATTAATGATTAAAATGACAAGTTTATAAAGATTATGTGGTAGAAATTTAATTTCCAAAAGAATTTGGGTATCTACCATAAAAACCGAAATAATATGTTTATTTTAATATATTTAAAGCTGATATTAAAGTTTTAATTGTATCCATTTGTTTAGGCTTGTATATCATAAGGTTTCTATAACATAAAATGTTATAAATAGCATAGGTTATAAATCTAGTGTAAATTCTGGGGTCATTGGGTAATTTAGAATATTTTGAGGAATAAGAAAAATATCTAAGTGATAAGGAAGTGTTGGTACAATTAAGTACAAAGAATTATTAAAATGAATTATAAAATCATTTAATAAACTTTGGACTATGAAAAGGTTATAACATGTAAAGAAAATAAATATATGGTGTTAGGCTGTAAATAAGCCGAGAATATAGGGCTGAGTTAAAAAGAATAAAGATTATAAGTTAAGGTAAACTTTTCGAGTTAAATGCAATTCTAGGAAAAGTGGGGCCAAACCGTAAATACTATCAATTCTAGGTACATAAGAGAAATAGAGGCTAAGTATGGTGTGGTTCAAGGAGTTGACCAAAATTGAGAAGGAAATATTGGAATTATAAATTAAATAAGAATTCATTATAGTATAAATTGTAAGAATTATAAAACTTATATGGCAAAACCATAAATATAAGAAATATGGTGCCAAAACCGAAAATAAACAGTTGGGGGCTGTTATGTAATTTGTGGAAGTTTAGGGAAAGATTTGAATTGATTAAAGTAAGGATTAAAATAAAGAATGATTAAATAAGGGGTAAAATGTACAGATTAAAAATTTGTGGGTTAAATTGTAATTATGGAAAAGTATACATTAAAACGAATGGCCTGGGGTCTGTAGGTAATTTTCAAAAGTTAAGAGGGTGAGTTTGGAATTAAATAAATAAAGAGTTAAAACTATAGGTTAAAATAAGAATTATAACATAATTGTAAAGTTGTAAAAGTAATGGGGTCAAAAGTATTGGGAGAATACTTATGATTTGCGTTACCATTTGAGGTATAATAAGGATATAACAAAGTTATTATGTCATTAGAATGAATGGTAACATACTATATACATAATACAAGTATATGTATATATGAGGACTATATATATAAGAGAATAATGTAATATGAGGTATTTTGGGTAATATGGAAACCCACAATTATATAAATGAATATCTATGTCTATAATACATGTACAAAGGGGATTAATACTATATATAATGATAAGAATTATAATAGCATACAATAATAAAGAAGATTATTGTATAAGTGGCTATATATATAAGTTGAAAGAATGAACAAAAGAAACCTATAACGAGGTATGCATGCGAGATTTAGAGCAAAAATCCCTTGCTTCACAGCCGTTAAAGAACACCCGAGCAGAAAGTTCTAAGTTCCAGTACAAAATCCTTCACACTGAAAATGGCACCCAAGACTGCTCTACGATAAAAATCAATAGACATCTCCATGGAAGTTTCCACGCAACAAGTGGCTGACATCCAGCAGACAAAATCTCCAACTCTACTGACAAGGGAGGAGGAAAATGAGCTTACTGTTAAAGTAATACAGGAAGGGAACCTTCTCGCCAGTGAGGTAGAGTATATAAAGTCCCACATTCCCAAAACCTACTACCTCATCGAATCCGGCACCTTCAAACCCACTATTATTCCTGATCATACTCCCACAAAAGAACCAAAAATGTCTTCTCCTGCCCCCTCACCTAAAACCTCTAAAATCATCACAAAGCAATCCAAAGCCAAACAACCAAAATCCAAGGGCCATTCAACTGCTACAACTGGTCGTGTAACTCGCGCATCTAGGCCCGCCCAAAAACAAATAGCTCCACAAAAATCCCACTCAACACCAGAGAAAACAACACGTCGGTTACGCTTCACCGAGGAAGAAGAAGCCTCTCTTTCAGCTATCGTCAAAGAAGTGGTTCAATCACTGGAGGAAGAGGAGGTTCAAAGTGACGAACCGTCACAAAAGGAAGCCTCAGTAGAAGAGATAGTCCAGGAGGAAGGTATAACTGCACCTGACTCCGAAGAAGAGGCAAACCTCATAGCCGCTTTCAAATAACCAGTCATCAACAGGTCTCCGATACCTCAGCGACAACCAAAAAGCGGTGATAGCGCACAGAATCATCATCACCTGTTATTCACACGCTCGAGGAGCGTGCTCACTTGGAGAAGACCAAGGGAAAATGAAAGATTGGCGCTTATCTAGCGCCAAGGAGGCCGAGGAGCTTGCTCACGTCAAAAAATCAGTTGTCAAGTCCCAACCTCCACAGTCCTTGAAGCAACTGAAAAGGCTCAAAGAACTAGAGCCTCCATTGATCAAGGCCGAGAACGTCAACGACCGCTCTTGTTCCGTCTTACCAAAGACATTGGACATGGAGTGGATGAAGAAGATGGAGTTCCAAGGATGGGTAGACTTCTTCCAGGAGCCTATCCCTATCTACACCGAGCTGCTCAAGGAGCATATGAGATATCTTGGACCACTCAGGAGTGATAAAGATGACAACTACCTACTCTCAATGGTCCAAAAGGCTCAAATTACTATCTCTAAGTCTTGGATTTGCAAGACTTTCAACCTAGAGCCAGAAGGTCTGATCATCCCCAAGGAAACAACTTGGAATGACCTAGGACACCAAGGAGGAAAGATGGCCCACTTGCTCAAAAAAGGAGCAACAATGAAGAACTTCAATGCCGTGGACATGTCTATTGCAGACAGAGTCCTCTTCAGCTTAGTCACCCACAACATCACCCCAAGGAATCAATGAACTCACATAGTGAGCGCAAGAGACGTAAGACTTCTATACGCCCTCAAGACCAAGGAGAAGGTCGACCTCCCAGCCATGATTCTCCTCACTCTAGATGAGAGTCGTCAAGAAAATCAAGGTGTGGTACACGGGGGAGTGGTGACCGCGACACTACTAGAGAGTGGAGTTGACACCTACAAGTTCCACGAGTGCGCGCGCACCGCTTAGGACTGCATCTGCTCCGAGATGCTATCCAAAATGGGGATAAAGACTAATGGAGATAAGATCGTGGCTGTCTAGAATCCCACAAAGAGCGAAGATGCAAGGTCAGAACCTAGACCGACGGCAAGAGCTTCAGGAATCAAAAGGAGGAGAAGTCTCTCACCATGACAGGTCGGGGACCAGTCTGGATACTTCAACTCGACACGTTCTTCAGCGAGTAAGAGTCACTCTTACCGCTCCGCAGGCTGTCTCCACCGAACCAAGTGTTCATCACATGGTTTAAGGAGCAATAGATTTTATAGACTCCCACATAGCCTGAGCGTTCTTTATCTCCTAGAGACTCGAGTGAAACTGTGAGAGTTAGATTTAGGATTAGATTTTTCTTTTCCATCAAATGCTTTATTTGCCTTTGACTATCTGTTTCCAAGTACCTTTTGATATCAGTGAAAATTCAACTAGTTTTCATATACTTGAATGCTTATGATGCGTAGGAAATAATTTATTGTATTGGCTGCTTCTTCCTTGATTAAAAATTACAAAATGGTCTGAGATATTTAGTCCCATCTATTCCACTAATCCAATCTCGGCCCTTGACACCTAAAAAGCCAACAAACATAGCCCACAAGACGTAGCACCTCATTTAATGCCACTCACCGATCAGTCGTTGAGCATATCCAAAGTATCTATAAAACTTGCTTACTCCATTTGACACTCACAATCATCTCACAAAATGGATCAAACTCCACAAAGTTCATTTAGCTCAAATGAGCAAACCATTCACTCCACCATTCGCAAGTTCATGGTCACAAAACATCCAAAGAAATACGTCGCCCAAAGCTATGTTCAACCAGACTCCGATTCACTCACAGCTTGGTCTATCACCTCAAGCGTCACTCTATCACATACACGTTCTCCAGACTGCATGGAGTTCACCATAGATTCTGATGAGTCCGACATTTCTACCACAGCTGAATCTCTTTTGATCAAACCTACCACAGCCAAACCCTATTGGATCAAAGCCGCTTTTTCGGAGGATGAACCTTTTGGCCTAGAAGATTATGAAGGGAACCCCAAACCCGTCACTCCATCTAGACTATCTTGATCATGTTTTGTAGTTTGTAATCTATGGAATGTCATGGCCTTTACAACATCTTACGTCATGTAGTTGCTCTCTATTTTTGTTGTATGGCAAAGGGGGAAAGAAAAGTATATGTACTTGTGAGACTATGTCTATCGTCCTTGAATTATGTATCATCTGAATAAATCTGAATGAAAACTTTGTCTACTTTGGTTATAGTATAACATAAAAGTTGTCACTTAGTGTGCATTAAAGGTGTCACTTATTGCTATCATTCATTAAAGTTTTCCATTCTTTAAAACCCTTAATAAACTCAGGGGGAATCCTTCTTAGGGGGAATCCCTCAATTTTTGAATTGCCAAGTATATATAAGTGTATAGGTTGCGTTCATCAAAATTTGTTGAGACAAGATCCTTTAGTTTTGATGAAAGCAAACCTTGTATTGTCTATCTAATGCATTTGTCAAGATTCATGATTCAGATAGACAAGTGAATAAGTGGCTTAGCACATAAGGTTGCAAGCACACTTAAGTCATGAGTGGCTTAGCACGCAAGGTTGCAAGCGCGCTCAATCCACGACATGTGCCCTACCAGTCGGGCACCTATGGTGAGAGCGCCGTAGAACTTCTAGCACAGACAACCAGTCAGACACCACGCGAAGATATCTCATATGCTTAAAGATGGAAAGCAAAGACAGAAGACCACAAAGGATCGATACATTCAGTTAAGACACATACATCCACATGAGCAACTTGTTCAAGACAAGCTCGCGACAAAAGAAGAAGTTCATTAATGCACAAGATAACAAAGCTATAAAAGAACATCATTACATAGCCGTAATGAATTCATAAGAGGGCATTTATGAGCATTTAATGAGCCAGACTGTAACACCGCATCTCGATCCAATCGTGGTTGTCACAAACTTAACACCATATATACAAACTCTGCAGCGGACTCAAATACATACCAGGACCTTGCCACGGTCTGACTACAGAATATACCGAACATTAGTACATACGAATCTTAACCAAATACATATCCTTCTTACAAACCCCTCACAACCTATAGATTTTACTATCTCAAATTGCCATACGAGTGTACATGCACAATTCGTAGGCCACACTTAACCCGTAACGCTTGTACCCCATCTTACTCTCATGACGGCCGCCTCCTGACGTTCACCTGTGTAGTAAAAACAGCCCCCAAAGGGGGTCAGCACGAATGCTGGTACGATCCTCTCATTACCCCCAAGCTAACGTGGCTACGACGACTAATTGTCGATAGCATGGAGGTTGATTAGATGCACAACATAATAGAAAGTGCAATAAACAACAAACCAATTATGAACAATCAAAGTTCAAACACAATGAACGTCTTAAATGAGTTCCCTTAATTAGTGAGTCAATTACTTCACTCCTTAAGTTACGTTTCCTCTTAATCTTAGTCCATCCTTTTCTCACCTCAATCTTAGTCTTTTCTTAGTCTTAGAAAATAACCATCCTTTAAAAAGGAATGGATGTAGCTTACCTTAGTCTTATAATACAAACCATCCTTTAAATAAGAATGGTTGCAACTTATCTCAAACCTTATCTTAATCTTAGAATACAAACCACTCTTTAAAATAGAAATGGTTGTATCTTACCTCAATGTTTATTTTTGTCGGGTCAAAGCAACCCTAGCCAATGAGCTATTAACTCCATTGGTTGAATAAACAACTTATCTTATAATTTAGGATTTAGGTGATCCTACCGCACCATCTTAATGCCTCCTACCTTGGACTGTATGTCCAATGTAGCTGAGCCGGCAACCGACCCTAGGCAACAAGTCCGAAGACAAGTCCTTAAGCGGAAGTCGGATCTGCTTTAGATACCGACCCCCTTATTCCTTAGCATGCATGACCGGAGTCAGTCCCGGGTTCCTCACTCCCCCCTTAAGTTCTAGTTAGTAGAAGTCTCAAGACAATGTTTGTTGGTTAACCTCTTTCGGTTTATAACAAACTAATATTAGGGAGCGTTCCTTAGTCTCACTCAATTCCTTACTAAACGTTGGTTAGTAAGTTCTCACGGTAAGTTATGTTAGTTTTCAAACATCACACAACAATACAATAAACATAATGTTCCGGTTGCATGCTTTATCTTGTTTAGTGAGCACACAAAAATAAATAGCACACAAGCCGAGGGACACCTCGTTAGCAAGCAGGTCACAAGAAGAACTGTACCGTTCACCGTTGGTCGTTTGGTTGCTTACTCTCCTCCGGAGTCCAAACTCTCAAGTCCTAAAACATTGATTCAGTCTTAAGTTGTTAATCACTTAACTAAATTAAACTTAATTAACTTACTCAACCTATAATGTTTCCCCACCTAAGACCTCTTAAGTTTTACAACTTATTCTTACAACTTAACCTTAAACTTTTAAGTTTATACTCAACGTAATCCCTTAGGTCTTTATACCTCTAATCATCAATGCCCTCTTAATGGGGTACCATTAATACCACTAAACTTCCTTAGGGTTTCTTTTTTTATCTTTAGGGCCGACCGACCTTACCAACCGACCTTAACTAAGGTCGGTCCATTCCAGAACTTATTACCGTTTGAAAATTTTTACCCCGACCGACCTTGCAAGTCCGGTCCCCAAGGTCGGTCCAATCCCGAGAGTTTCCCCGTGGGATATTTGAGCCCGACCGAACTTGCCAAAGTCGGTCCCAAGTTCGGTCGATTCTAGAGACTCAATTCGTACACAACATTCAAGCCCGACCAAACTTGTAAGTCCGGTCCCCAAGTTCGGTCGATTCCAGAAACTCTTTCCGGTAGTGTAAATTGAGCTCGACCGACCTTGCAGGTCCGGTCCCTAAGGTCGGTCGGCTCCAGAACCTTGTTTCTAAATTCCCATTTGACTCCAAACTTCTCCACAAGTTCCCCCATGGGTCCTAATACCACTTAGGCACTTAAACTCACCTTAGAACTTCCACCAAACTCTCTAAAACAATTTCCAAAGATCTACTTAAACATTCACTCAATTCTTTTAAAACTCCTAACACTTAGCACTTATTTCCTTACATTTCCAACTTGTAACCTTACCAAAGCTTCAACCATCCCAAGTGTTCCCTCCTTAACAGTTTGAGCACTTCATAAACATTATTTCCATCTTCAGTTCATTTACCAAAACTTCCTCAAGTCACCTTGCATATCCATGCACCAATTCCTCTCTTTTCCATTTATTACTCATCATTCCTAAACTCTTGGACATACCTAGACATTTCTTCCCATCCTCTTAGCGCCTTGACCTTGTTCTTCTTTACCTTGACCTTCCTACACCTTCCTTAGACATTTACATCCCTTTTTACTCAATTTACTCACCATTCTCATGATCTTACTCTCTTATACATTCCTAGTCGATTTCCTTGACAATCGACAACATTCTCCTTCAATTTTCACTTCCATCACCTAAGTCCACTTATTACCATCTAAACTAAAACCTTATTGTTCCACCACTAGTATCCTCTTCACTTACACACGCTTCCCAAAACTCTCATTGATATATTCCCTAGTTCATACCTAAATCACCTTAAAGCATTATACACCTTCTCCTCCAAATTTTGCACAAGTCTTACCATTCCCCTTACCATGACTTTGGTGTGTTCAATGCACCCACCAATCCTCTAATTCTTCCTAGACAACTCTAAGTCATTCTCATCCTCAAGAACTCCTTAGTTAACTCATTTCCACTCAAATTCCTTTTAATGCTCCCAAGTGAATCCTAGGGCATCTTAACTCACCACTACCACTTAAACACTTTGTTTTCTACTCAAATTTCGCCATAGCTTCTCTGGTACATTATCATGCCCAAATGCATTGTTTTCCTCATTCAACCATCTCACACACATCAAGTTCTTTCTCATCATGTTTCATCACCCAAACCAACTCACTCACAACAAACTCAATATATTGCAATAATCTTAAATTGCATAGCACTAAGGCTCTTAAATGACATGGCTCTTAGGCCCTTAAATAACTTAAACTTAAACACTGAATTTCCCACATATAAAAGCTTTCAACCTGCAAATACACCCATCAATCTCATAGTAGTTATTATGTTCTTAAAATCCATCTTATACTTATATTACTAACTCATTCCCATTGGCTCCTTAGTCACAAGTTCATAAGCTTGTTTAAATTCTTTTTCCTAGGTTAAATAACCCATTACATAATGTAAGCTTTAAACTACATTAGTACTTATCTAAATACCATCCCTTAAAACTTAAACCACCATTAGGTAAGCAATTTACCTTGTTTTTCTCAAGTTTCTCTCATGTTTCTCCTTAGGCTCCTTCCCTTGGAAATCTCGGCCACCATTTACATTTCCCTTGCCAATGTTCTAATCAATATACATTGGCTCTCATGAGTGCTAAATAATACACTAACCTTAAGGAATGAAAACCTAGGTTAAAATGTGTTCTAAGGTATAAAAATGAATGTTTTACCTTGAAGTCTTAACGTGGGCTTGGATATGAATCAAGAAGGACCTCCTCTAGCCCTTGGAGAATAGAAAATAAGCTAAAACAAGGCATAAAACAAGGCTCCATGAGAAGGTAACTTTCGGTCATGAAGAAGAAGTGATGGAAACATGGTTTTTCTTACATTTTCCTTACCTTGAATGAATAGAGAACCAAATGGGCTCTTCAAACTTGATTTTCCTCCATCAATGGAGTTTTCTCTTGGCACCAAAATGGAGCTTTGAAGGATTTAAAAAGATAAAAAGCTAGAGCTTGAGCTAACTAAGAATAATATGTGTTTAGTTTTTGATTTGAAGCTAAAATGAGTAAGTTGTAGACAAGGCAAGGTGAGGCAACAATGGAGCTTGTTCTCACGGTTTGAGAGGGTGAAGAAAATGAAGAAAACTGTGGAAGAAGAGAATGAATGGAGAAGAGGAGAGAAGGTAAGCTAAAGGTAAGATATTTTACTTTTTAAAAGCAAATAGTAAATTTCTCTCATTTCTCTTTTCTCTTCTTAAGTTGAATGACTCATGTGGTGACTCACCACCTAAAAACCGGCCACCCCCTTAATAATCAAGACATTTATGGTCTTGGTTGACCAATTAATTAGCTTATATTGACTTAATGCTAAACTAGCACTATTTGATTACTATTCACAAATTAGTGCACATATTTCTGAAATTTTTGATTTCCCATTGATTTAGACTTCCTGATGTGATACTAATTAGCACACATGTTGATTAAGATGTAATCATAGGCATTTAGCCACTCAAAACCCATTTCTAAGACAATTTCTCAAAAAGGTGCTTTAAGGAGTCTTAAAGCACATTTTGTGTTTAAGCTTGTTTTTGAGCTTGATTTTCTTTGATAATTGATTTAAAATGTCCATTAGCATATTACTAAAGTCTTATAATGGTATTTGGGTGCTAATCAAAGTCACTCCAAGCTTAGAGCACGTTTTTGCCCAAATTGCCCTTAAGGCATTTTCTTGTGTTTTCCTTGGTTTAAATTGTCTACCAATCATTCTAAGGCATATTTTATCCTTACTACATCATATATTGATGTTTACTTAACATACTTAGGTTTGGGGTATTTCAATCTACCCCCCTTAAAAATCTTTGTCCCCAAAGTTCTCATGCACCTTATCTTATTAGAATACATGTCTTACCTCATTCCATAGATCATATAGATGATACTTATGTATAATTAAACTCATTGGATCAGTAGATCCGCCATATGATTATACTTAAATATCACGCAACATGCTTAAGCATGTATAGCACTCAAAATTCTCTTTGTTCCTTTTGATGACTAAAACATTCACATAATTTCCAACGTATTCTCCCATGTCACCGGTCCGTAGACAATGGCTCGTTCGTCCTCGTCACCATGGGCCAGAATACAAAACACTCTGCTCTGCTCTCCCTGTCACCTCGGTCCGAAACAAAGGCTCGTGCGTCCTCGACTTCATGGGCGAGACTCAGTAAAAAGGTAATCCTTTTTACGAGGTCATGTGAGGAATAATTCCTCTAATTAAAAATACAATCAACTCCAATTTCATTTTATCCTAATGCCTCTATCCTTAGCGTGATTTAATTGTGACCACTGGTAGGGAGTTTCAGGAATCATCCAACCCTGATGTGATCAGCATCAGTGTAGAACTATCTTTCCACCCCAATTTGTGTTCGGTTTCCCTTGATCCCTAGAAAATCAAGTTCCACCTCCCATGTCATTTTCAAACATCCAAATAATTCACTCATGTCCAATTTTCTATCTTTTTAGTTCTTCTAATCATAATCAATACATCTCCAAAGTGTGGACCCAGTCCATCATACATTACCGATTCATCTCTTAGTAATTACCTCAAGACTTAAATTCCTACTAAGTTCTATAACCGTCTCGTACCAATTCTCACCATCTTATATCTCATAGCATTACTATCTTCTTCCTTATATTCATATCGAACAGTATCCCATAGTGTTATCTTATTCTGATCTCACACATAGTCTCATATCGACTCATACCTCATATATTCCTTATTTCTTTAGTCTCCTTAATCCTCTTCCTTAATTCTCTTAACTTGTACTCACACCGGAGTTAACAAGATAGGTACTTAATATGTATGGTATTCACATCTTCTGTGTGCAATAGCCATGATTTATCTCAAAATGTTTATGTAAAACATATTCTCAAATTCTTTTATGCTACGCACACCGTAGTTTATGTAACATACGCTAAGCGGTTTTCGCTCTACCCCCCTTAAAATGGATTACGCCCGCGTAATCAACATTATATCATCCTTGAACATAAGTTCAAGATGTCTAATTCTCACTAGGCATTCTAGCTTCCATGTCATCTATCTCACTTACGATTCAATCAGAGGGTCATAACTATGCTAATGACTTAGTCTCTGCATCGAGGATTCTTAACGGTACTGATACCATATTCTTAACTTAGTTTGATCTAACCTCAAAGGTACTGATCTCCTAGCTTCCGCTGCGCGACTCTGATAATCTTAGGCTTAACTGCGTTTCTTATCGTTCATAGTATTGTATATCCTTCTGCCTCCTTACAGTTTAGGAATATTGGTCTCTCAGTGGACACGTGTTATCTTTTTATATACACGGCCTTAATGAGTTGTAACTCGTCTATCCCTTCTCCTTGAAGATCTTATGTTCATACTCTTAGTGTTTTCTCGAATGTCTAAATTGTTCTCTCTAACTGACCTTTGGTCTGAGGATGACCCTTAATCTTAAACTACTGTTTAGTTCTTATTGCGCTTTACAGTCTTATCCTTAACACTTTAAGACATGTCCAATGTCTGTGCTTAACAATCCGTGCTCTTCGCACTTCATAGTTCTTAATTATTTGTTCTCTAATTCCTTTGTGTTGTTGCTTCAACTGAATTCTTCTCTTCGACTGTTTGCGGTAGTAGCTGCTCTTGTTTGATCTTGCGTCGTTGTCCGTGGTACGGAGTCGACTACTTCCCGTGTTCCTTACACCACTCGTCTACATGCATGGGGTACCTTACTGGTACATTACTACTTACCCAACTAACTCATAAATGAGCATGTTAGGCCTGCAAGCCCCTGTGGGGTGCAGTCGTCCCACGTCTCGTTTTAGTAAACTCATAGTGTTCGTCACACGTTTAGCTATTGCTAATTATGAAGTATTCTATTGTTGATCTCCTCTTCATCATTCTATGATAACATTTATTGTTCTTCTTGAACTTAATCAAGGGAAATTTATTTACTGTGTTCTTAAGTATGGTATGCTCTAGTTCTTTTTGTATCCCGTACTGATTCGGTCTCTTAGTAACTGAGGTCTCTTTCCATAGAGCCTCTTATCTTCTTTCTCATTTTTGTTCTACTAGGAATGCACTTCTAGTTCCTTAAGGAATGGGTAGTGTGCTTCCTGCGAAAGCTTATCTAACCAGGTCCAGACCACTGGCATCGATGCACAGTTCGTCTTCCATCTTGTTCCCTTACTTATACTGGTCTTAGCTCATAAATCTAATTGCCTCAGTGTCAATATTTGACGGCTCATACATAACTGTCGCTTTACCGTGCACCATGACTTAATCCCCTCATATAAATATTGTACTCACGACCTCTACTACCATGGTAGTTGGCCTTTACCTTGTTGCCCATTGATGGCGCAACTACTTACTCATTTACTCTAACATCTTATCTTACATTCAATCCCTTCTTGGTGTAAACACACTGGGAGTTCTCTAATTTCGGTGTTTGGCGGTTGCCGTACCGTGTTGTAAAATGGTTGACTCTTAATATGAAGATGTTCTGCTTCAATCTCAGATTCGTAAGTAGGCTAATTTCTCTCGCATTCTTTCATCCTTCTGATGTTGTTTACCATGTAATTTAACCGGTTCCTGAAGAAGTCATCCGCTGAATCACAAGCTCTTCTGAGCATTGGTCACTTGACGTGTCATAATGTGCACTCACAATGTTTATCTCTGACGATTACTGATTCTTACATCCTGGGTGTTGGATATGGGGCCTATCTCTGTAGCCTTCTTTATTACTCAAGTGTATCTGGTATGTTCTAAGGTAATCTCAAGGTTTATGGTTTCCATTTTCTAACGAAAGTGTATTACATCTCTAATAAGTGAAAGCCCTTTTTGAGGGGTTTATTCCCACTCTTGGCCTCACAACAAGGAGAGGTATCCCCACCCTAAAGGCATGGTTCGTTCTCCGCCCCTGTCCTTAGCATTATCTCAATATTCTCATTGGTACCCTTTCTTGGTAATATTTTCCCCAATCTAAGTTATAGGTTTGTAACCATTCACATCTACACATTGTAGTTCCTTCGTGGCTTAAATAAGCTCTCTTAAAACTTACTGTGCTTCGGGCTCTGATGTGGTTAACATCCTTGGCTCGTAGGCTCTTAGTGCTTAATGTCATTGGGTGAGAGCCGGTGCTCGGTTCACTCCCTGTACTCTTACTCATCTGTGGGTTATCCTCATAAGATTCTGTTTCTTAGACGCTATCCACCGTTAGGTTACATTTTAAATGTAGTATCGGATTTCATGGTAAGTTGCTGCACCCTGCTTCCTGCTATGGAAGTTTATTCAGGTGATCTGAGGTTATTAATGTCTTTGACAATACTGTCATTTTACTAGACTTATGTCTTTTAGCAAATAAGGCTAAGTTCGTATTAGGCGTTTGTCTTACGGTGTCCAAGTCGGACATCGTCCCGTCATCTTATTTTCCCACCTCAACGCTTCGTTCAACTTCCGTTGACTACGCCACCCGTTGATGATTGTTCACACTTGGGTGTTAATGAGTTAGACAAACAGTATTAACTGTCATTCATCAGTTTGTTTGGCTCGACTATGCCCGCTCTGTGGGGGTAGTCCTCTGAGCTTTCCTCTGTGGGAATCGTATGTCCTTAACCCTTGGTAGGTTATAACATAAGTTTACTCCCTCTGTCCTTGTTTCCGGGGTTTACTAACATATTCATCGAAGATCATTGTTATTGGTATGCTTAACGGTCATCTCGGGAGTTTTATCCCGCTCTTCTTGGAAGACGTTATGTCGACGGTCTCAATGGTATCTTATAATACATTCCTTGTATGTTATTGCTTATATATTGTTTTGCTCGGATCACTGAGTGATCTCTTAGGTTTTCCCCTTGGAGTTCGGGATTGGTGTTCTTATCGTACTGTCGGTTGTTGTTGTAGTAGGTTATACCGTTGCTAACATTTATATCGTTTAGTATTCTGTCCAAGTTCCGCTCCCTGCTGACTGGTGTGTCAGCCCTTCCAAGGTCTCATTCTCCCGTCCTTATAGATTTACAATCCGGTATTAGTGTGTACTACAACTGTAGCGTTTTATTACCTCGCCATGATGGCTTTTCGTGTAGTTTAACCGTGGTAGCACTTGCTATGGCTAGTGCGCCATGCAAGATGAGCTATCGGTATCATGTGCGTCGGTAGTGGTACTTCCACCTAGTTTACATATCTTTGGCAGTCCTCGGGACTCCTTCGACGTACTTCCGTTTTGGTTAACTAGCCATCCGATAGTTTCCTGTTGTTTTGACCGTACTGTCACTTATCCGGGCGTTCCTCTTTCTGAGGGAACCCCTTATTATTTTCTTACGTCTTAGTCCTCACTCCTGTCTCCACACATTTTGTTGTGGTTACTAAGTAATGATTCTCCTTTAGGCACTACATCGTGGTCCTATTTCGGTGTACGATTGTATGTTTTTCTACCGTCGTCCACGTTATGTCGGCCAGGTTTGCAACCTTCTTCATTGTATGGGGTTTCGAGTTCCTGTTCTCAACTGGACTTTCCAGTAATCTTATCCCTTAAGATTTACACTATCCCACTGTCATACTCACTCGGATCACTGTCCGGTACTCACGTCGCTTATCTTTCCTTATCCATTGCACTCGTAGTGCTTTCCTTATCATCGGTATTGCGGGTTACTTCGACTGCGTAGCATGTCGACCCATGTTGCCGGTAATTGCCGTTCCTTTATTGATAGAATTCCATAGGTAGCGCCTGTTTCTCTGTTGCGCTCCATTAAAACCTCCAAGTTCTCCGTAACTGTTGTGCAAGAAGATGTTTCTCGTATTGCTTACTGTTAGCTAACTGCCAGATCGGGTTTCCCCGAGTAAGAGAAGGCTTCCTTCTCTCTGGCGTTTGTTCCACATATTCAGGGTTAGGGATGTGGGGGGCGGGTCTAGGTACTATGGATATCCGGTAAATACCGGGGAGTTCTGACTAACGCACCTCTCACTCTATCCCTCAACCCTTAACCCAGAACTCAAACTCAACCTCAGTATTCTCCTAAGTTCGGTATTTCTTGTCTTCGGAGCGTAACTACGCTCTGATACCACTTTTTGTAACACCCCATCTCGATCCGATCGTGGTTGTCACAAACTTAACACCATATATACAAACTCTGCAGCGGACTCAAATACATACCAGGACCTTGCCACGGTCTGACTACAGAATATACCGAACATTAGTACATACGAATCTTAACCAAATACATATCCTTCTTACAAACCCCTCACAACCTATACATTTTACTATCTCAAATTGCCATACGAGTGTACATGCAAAACTCGTAGGCCACACTTAACCCGTAACGCTTGTACCCCATCTTACTCTCGTGATGGCCGCCTCCTGACGTTCACCTGTGTAGTAAAAACAGCCCCCAAAGGGGGTCAGCACGAATGCTGGTACGATCCTCTCATGGCCCCCAAGCTAACGTGGCTACGACAACTAATTGTCGATGGCATGGAGGTTGATTAGATGCACAACATAATAGAAAGTGCAATAAACAACAAACCAATTATGAACAATCAAAGTTCAAACACAATGAACGTCTTAAACGTGTTCCCTTAATTAGTGAGTCAATTACTTCACTCCTTAAGTTACGTTTCCTCTTAATCTTAGTCCATCCTTTTCTCACCTCAATCTTAGTCTTTTCTTAGTCTTAGAAAACAACCATCCTTTAAAAAGGAATGGATGTAGCTTACCTCAGTCTTATAATACAAACCATCCTTTAAATAGGAATGGTTGCAACTTATCTCAAACCTTATCTTAATCTTAGAATACAAACCACTCTTTAAAATAGAAATGGTTGTATCTTACCTCCATGTTTATTTTTGTCGGGTCAAAAGCAACCCTAGCCAATGAGCTATTAACTCCACTGGTTGAATAAACAACTTATCTTATAATTTAGGATTTAGGTGATCCTACCGCACCATCTTAATGCCTCCTACCTTGGACTGTATGTCCATTGTAGCTGAGCCGGCAACCGACCCTAGGCAACAAGTCCGAAGACAAGTCCTTAAGCGGAAGTCGAATCTGCTTTAGATACCGACCCCCTTATTCCTTAGCATGCATGACCGGAGTCAGTCCCGGGTTCCTCACTCCCCCCTTAAGTTCCAGTTAGTAGAAGTCTCAAGACAATGTTTGTTGGTTAACCTCTTTCGGTTTATAACAAACTAATATTAGGGAGCGTTCCTTAGTCTCACTCAATTCCTTACTAAACGTTGGTTAGTAAGTTCTCACGGTAAGTTGTGTTAGTTTTCAAACATCACACAACAATACAATAAACATAATGTTCCGGTTGCATGCTTTATCTTGTTTAGTGAGCACACAAAACAAATAGCACACAAGCCGAGGGACACCTCGTTAGCAAGCAGGTCACAAGAAGAACTGTACCGTTCACCGTTGGTCGTTTGGTTGCTTACTCTCCTCCGGAGTCCAAACTCTCAAGTCCTAAAACATTGATTCAGTCTTAAGTTGTTAATCACTTAACTAAATTCAACTTAATTAACTTACTCAACCCATAATGTTTCCCCACCTAAGACCACTTAAATTTTACAACTTATTCTTACAACTTCACCTTAAACTTTTAAGTTTATACTCAACTTAATCCCTTAGGTCTTTATACCTCTAATCATCAATGCCCTATTAATGGGGTACCATTAATACCACTAAACTTCCTTATGGTTTCTTTTTTTATCTTTAGGGCAGACCGACCTTACCGACCGACCTTACCTAAGGTCGGTCCATTCCAGAACTTAGTACCGTTTGAAATTTTTTACCCTGACCGACCTTGCAAGTCCGGTCCCCAAGGTCGGTCCATTCCCGAGAGTTTCCCCGTGGGATATTTGAGCCCGACCGAACTTGCCAAAGTCGGTCCCAAGTTCGGTCGATTCCAGAGACTCAATTCGTACACAACATTCAAGCCCAACCGAACTTGTAAGTCCGGTCCCCAAGTTCGGTCAATTCCAGAAACTCTTTCCGGTAGTGTAAACTGAGCTCGACCGACCTTGCAGGTCCGGTCCCTAAGGTCGGTCGGCTCCAGAACCTTGTTTCTGAATTCCCTTTTGACTCCAAACTTTTCCACAAGTTCCCCCATGGATCCTAATACCACTTAGGCACTTAAACTCACCTTAGAACTTCCACCAAACTCTCTAAAACAATTTCCAAAGATCTACTTAAACATTCACTCAATTCTTTTAAAACTCCTAACACTTAGCACTTATTTCCTTACATTTCCAACTTGTGACCTTACCAAAGCTTCAACCAACCCAAGTGTTCCCTCCTTAACAGTTTGAGCACTTCATAAGCATTATTTTCCATCGTCAGTTCATTTACCAAAACTTCCTCAAGTTACCTTGCATATCCATGCACCAATTCCTCTCTTTTCCATTTATTACTCATCATTCCTAAACTCTTGGACATACCTAAACATTTCTTCCCATCCTCTTAGCGCCTTAACCTTGTTCTTCTTTACCTTGACCTTCCTACACCTTCCTTAGACATCTACATCCCTTTTTACTCAATTTACTCACCATTCTCGTGATCTTACTCTCTTATACATTCCTAGTCGATTTCCTCGACAATCGACAACATTCTCCTTCAATTTTCACTTCCATCACCTAAGTCCACTTATTACCATCTAAACTAAAACCTTATTGTTCCACCACTAGTATCCTCTTCACTTACACAAGCTTCCCAAAACTCTCATTGATATATTCCCTAGTTCATACCTAAATCACCTTAAAGCATTATACACCTTCTCCTCCAAATTTTGCACAAGTCTTACCATTCCCTTTACCATGACTTTGGTGTGTTCAATACACCCACCAATCCTCTAATTCTTCCTAGACAACTCTAAGTCATTCTCATCCTCAAGAACTCCTTAGTTAACTCATTTCCACTCAAATTCCTTTTAATGCTCCCAAGTGAATCCTAGGGCATCTTAACTCACCACTACCACTTAAACACTTTGTTTTCTACTCAAATTTCGCCATAGCTTCTCTGGTACATTATCATGCCCAAATGCATTGTTTTCCTCATTCAACCATCTCACACACATCAAGTTCTTTCTCATCATGTTTCATCACCCAAACCAACTCACTCACAACAAACTCAATATATTGCAATAATCTTAAATTGCATAGCACTAAGGCTCTTAAATGACATGGCTCTTAGGCCCTTAAATAACTTAAACTTAAACACTGAATTTCCCACATATAAAAGCTTTCAACCTGCAAATACACCCATCAATCTCATAGTAGTTATTATGCTCTTAAAATCCATCTTATACTTATATTACTAACTCATTCCCACTGGCTCCTTAGTCATAAGTTCATAAGCATGCTTAAATTATTTTTCTTAGGTTAAATAACCCATTACATAATGTAAGCTTTAAGCTACATTAGTACTTATCTAAATACCATCCCTTAAAACTTAAACCACCATTAGGTAAGCAATTTACCTTGTTTTTCTCAAGTTTCTCTCAAGTTCCTCCTTAGGCTCCTTCCCTTGGAAATCTCGGCCACCATTTACATTTCCCTTGCCAATGTTTTAATCAATATACATTGGCTCTCATGAGTGCTAAATAATACACTAACCTTAAGGAATGAAAACCTAGGTTAAAATGTGTTCTAAGGTATAAAAATGAATGTTTTACCTTGAAGTCTTAAGGTGGGCTTGGATATTAATCAAGAAGGACCTCCTCTAGCCCTTGGAGAATAGAAAATAAGCTAGAACAAGGCATAAAACAAGGCTTCATGAGAAGGTAACTTTCGGTCATGAAGAAGAAGTGATGGAAGCATGGTTTTTCTTACATTTTCCTTACCTTGAATGAATGGAGAACCAAATGGGCTCTTCAAACTTGATTTTCCTCCATCAATGGAGTTTTCTCTTGGCACCAAAATGGAGCTTTGAAGGATTTGAAACGATAGAAAGCTAGAGCTTGAGCTAACTAAGAATAATATGTGTTTAGTTTTTTATTTGGAGCTAAAATGAGTAAGTTGTAGACAAGGCAAGGTGAGGCAACAATGGAGCTTGTTCACACGGTTTTAGAGGGTGAAGAAAATGAAGAAAACCGTGGAAGAAGAGAATGAATGGAGAAGAGGAGAGAAGGTAAGCTAAAGGTAAGATATTTTACTTTTTAAAAGCTAATAGTAAATTTCTCTCATTTCTCTTTTCTCTTCTTAAGTTGAATGACTCATGGGGTGACTCACCACCTAAAAACCGGCCACCCCCTTAATAATCAAGACATTTATGGTCTTGGTTGACCAATTAATTAGCTTATATTGACTTAACGCTAAACTAGCACTATTTGGTTACTATTCACAAATTAGTGCACATATTTCTGAAATTTTTGATTTCCCATTGATTTAGAATTCCTAATGTGATACTAATTAGCACACATGTTGATTAAGATGTAATCATTGGCATTTAGCCACTCAAAACCCATTTCTAAGACAATTTCTCAAAAAGGTGCTTTAAGGAGTCTTAAAGCACATTTTGTGTTTAAGCTTGTTTTTGAGCTTGGTTTTCTTTGCTAATTGATTTAAAATGTCCATTAGCATATTACTAAAGTCTTATAATGGTATTTGGGTGCTAATCAAAGTCACTCCAAGCTTAGAGCACGTTTTTGCCCAAATTGCCCTTAAGGCATTTTCTTGTGTTTTCCTTGGTTTAAATTGTCTACCAATCATTCTAAGGCATATTTTACCCTTACTACATCATATATTGATGTTTACTTAACATACTTAGGTTTGGGGTATTTCACAGACATAATCAGGCAAGTGGGGCACACAAGTGGTGATTGACCTATCAAGAGGGCTGCCGCAAACTTGACCAACCATGAGGCGACACGTAGCTCAAGCCTCCAAATCAAGTTGAAGAATCTCTACAAGTCTAGTGTGCTTGTTATGTGAATAATTGAAGTAGCAGTCGACTCCTAGAAGTCTAGGGGATTAATAGGACGGTAGTTACATCCTAAAAACCATGTATATATACTTGCATTTATTCCATACGTAAGCAAGCCTGTACGAGAGAAAAAATAGAGATAATCTGGGCAAGTGTGGATCAGACTTAGGAGTGTGTGTAAGTGCTAGAGAGTTGGTGAGCTAGAGAGGATCGGGTTAGAGTATCAATACATTGGGTAATTGATAGGACGACAGGTCGGGGAACGGTCGGTGAACCGTAGGCTGATAGTCAGGAGAGGGTTAACGACTTTAGGGGTAAAGTCGAAACTATCCCGGGAGTCCGTGTGTGGGGCAAGGGAGGTTGAGTGAATTTCGTGTGTGTAAATTCTCAATCAAAATGTGTTTTCCAGTTTATGTTTATCTCTCGTCCCTTCCCAAACTATCAAGGTTTATTAGAGTCTACGATACGTCCACTACACGTCGGGGACGCATCAGGAGCGCTTGCTAGTTTCAATTAGCGGTAGGGGTATTACAACTCCTCATAGTTTTATATTTATAAATCGCTTTATGGGGTGAAAATTGATGGTATTAAACAGAAGGAGGACCCGAATAAACAACATCAACAAAATACAACCAAGCACAAAGCAAACCGCATGCATCGCATTCATTACAAAAAGTCCCATGCATTCTAGAACAGTCCAAATTCATCACACGTACAAGTCCTGTCCACCTTTAAAAAAAATTGCATAATCATGTGTTTCATTGTCACCACATCACAAACCAGCTTTCATCCCAATATCTCGACCGCCAAAGCCTGATCTCAGAGTGATAGGAAAAAAACCGAGTTCGAACCTCTCCCAATCAGAATCACCATACGCGCCAGTGACTAAAAGGGAAAGAGTGTGTCATACCGTGGGGCCACCATGCGGGAGTTGTCACTCCCTAAAAATTCAAAATCCAGGAGCCAATCACGAACGTGACCTCACTTGAGAATTACTACCCCAACAGCGACCTCAACAGCTAGACCACCGTCAA
Organism: Limonium bicolor; assembly: GCA_023374045.1. Classification (NCBI taxonomy): domain Eukaryota; kingdom Viridiplantae; phylum Streptophyta; class Magnoliopsida; order Caryophyllales; family Plumbaginaceae; genus Limonium; species Limonium bicolor. The sequence continues at coordinate 248,314,678 of CM041780.1, read as the reverse complement.
GGCCAACAGTGATGGGATGAGCTTCATGAACCTTGAGCTAAATTCAACTCAAGCGAGACTAGTCATAGCCTTACCATTCATACATTGCATAAAAAAAAAAAAACAAAAACATTCAATCAAAATCCAAAATGAGGCAGTTTCATTGCCAATACTTCATGCATCCTATATGTAGTAATCCCATATTACCACAATATATTGCATGGTAGATAGTTGTATTTGCATACTCCCGTATCAAAACGACGTCTTTGGCAAAAATCTTGATTGATTGTTTGAATAGAGTGCGTGAACCGCTAAACTCTCGACCCGCCAACGAACACGAGGTTCTAATCTAAATAAGCACCACAAATAAAGTGAGTAGTGTGCGAAGAGCGGTATTTTCCCTTGAATTTTCAAAAGAGGGTACTGGACGATCCCCAGAGTGATGAGGGAAGGGAGAGAACGTCCATAGAGGTAAAACCACAAGGGACATGTGCATTCCCTCAACACATGGAGAGGCACAATACATAGTGAGATCTGTGTCAATAAACAAGATATGAACTGTGATTCATGCAAAGATCCGAGAAGTAGTAAGAAAACAATCATTGACTAATGAGAATGAAGAGGTACTTAGGAATAAAAATCTCCACAAAACTAAAAAGATTCAGCTACCCTGCACATAATCTCTTTGGTGAGCCCCGCTGAGCCTTTCACGATAAACCTTTTCCCGCGAACTCCACAATATGCCAACTCACATACATATACTTACCTACCTTTGCAATAGAGGATTATGAATGAGCCGGAGCCATGGTCCCTCCTCTCCATCTTTCACAAAAACAACAAATGAAATGTTCGAAGAAATCAGTGAGTCAATGCAACTCCAAAGCCAAACACCAAAAAAGAACACCAAAAATGTTCAAGACGATCGATGAGTCAACGCAACTCCAAAGCTGACATCAAAAATAAAAAAGCGAAGAACGTTTAAGAAAATCGATGAGCCAAATGCAATTTCAAAAACATAAAATCGAGAAGAAAGTTCAAACCGAACACTAGAAGAGGCAAGAAGGAGAAATCCAAATCAAAAGGACCAATGATGTCCCATAGAAACCAATAAAAGGTTATCAAAATCCATCCAATCATTCCACCCATGGCAAAGGCAAAACATATCCTCTATTGCACAGAAGCTCCACAACTTCCAAACAAATCCTCCAGTCCCATGTGACATACATCATACCCCTCAGCCCCGTTATAACCCAATAAAAGACCTCTAACTCGTTAGTTGATGAGTGTTGATCGAAAGTATCGGATCTGAAACATGAATCATAAGCTTCATACTTGTTATCAACATGTCCTGTCATACCAAAGGGACCATGAGTGAATGAGCGCAACCTTACCTCACAAGGTTTTTCGAGTGTGAGTGACTCTTTAATCAAAGCACTAAATCATAAACAGCTAACCCCATTGCAGGTGAGGAACTTGTGAGGATCGGAAAGTCCAGAACCTCGAAAAGAAATTCTAGGGAAAATACTGCTCCGAGCATCGAGAGTATCATTACAACATTAGCAAACATAGCTATGCTCACGAGAGATTGACCCGCATCCCTTCATGAGAGGAAAGTGATTCACACATTCTAGTTCAATAATCACTCAAGATTGAACCAAAGATGCCTTATATTCGTAAACCTTATTGTAATAGAGATAGGGCCGTACCCTTCTCGCCAAAAAAACCGCATATGCATTTTGCATCACATCTAGCATTTAATGTCTACATACATCGTAATCACTTTATCTTCAACATCCAACCGATAAGAACTATGCCTAGTCTCGCTGAAGGTGGACTTCAGTTGCAGTTGTTGAAGCGTAACTTTTGCTCAAAAGAAATAAAAAACAGGAGCCATCTGGAGCCACACGAAGACTATTCCGAGGCCATCCACTGTCATACTCGAGCCTCACTGGCACCTCTCCCAAAGCCAAGCTAGAGCCATACGGGAGCCATCATCCGACATTGAAACCATCCTTGGAACTACACAGGGGTCATCCCAACAGTCCAAGAACAATTCGGGAGCCACCTCAAATCCATATTGGAGCCATTTTGTCACCAGGGCCTTGCCTATAGAGTTTCGAACTACATCAAGTTTGATCTCAATATGGAATTGAGTACGTAGGGAACCCGCCTAGGGTGTAACCACCTCAAAAGAAAATTTCCCTTTTGCTCCCCACTATCTTTAAATGGAGCCATCTCGTAGCCTCTCCGGAGCCATCTCAAAGAATATGAAGCGGTAACTAACCATACCAAAGCCATTCATCCACGACCAAAAAACTGTCAACTGCATCAAAACCCACCAATCACATCGACCCACCATTCGACCCAAAATCCAAACCAAAGCAAAATCCACCAACCACCCCAAAAATCTTTAACCAGATCAAAACCACCAGCCATCTCGAAAATCTTTAACCGAATCAAAACCCACCAACCATCCCAGAGCTGTAGCTCACAATGGAGTCATGAATCATACCGGAGCCATCCGACTGCACCGGAGCCATCCGATCATGTTGAAGCCATCGGATCATATCGAAGCCATTCAATCTTATCAAAACCATCAAGTTCCCAAAGTCACTCATTCACAAAAAACCATCCATTCAAAAGACAATCACAAAATCCCAAAAATCAAAACAAAAACTCAGGAGCCATACCGGAGCCATCTCGAACTTTAGAGCCAAGAGTCCTACCAAAACCCGAAACTATAGTGCACATCGAGCGAGACAGTCAAAACAAAACCGAAACACAAGTCCCACACTAACAAAGTCAAGGGCCACATCAACAAAAAGCATTCGACTATCACATCCCTCACAAAAACAACCGAAAACATCCAATCCCAAATCAATCCACAACCAGAATCATCCTTAAATATATCACTCAAAGCAGAGAGTTTCGTACAACTTCATAAAGTATTATTGGCCCATCATAATTCCTATAGCTAGAGGTCTAGTTGAGGCTCGTCATAAGCCCTCGTACTTTCAATTGCATTATAGGCTCGTCATAAGTCCTATAGCTAGACGTCAAGAGGTTTAGTTGAGGCTCGTCATAAGTCCTCATGCAACAGAACCAATCTAATTGTTAGTATTATAGGCTCGTCATAAGTCCTATAGCTGGATATCAAGAGGTCTAGTTGAGGCTCGTCATAAGTCCTCGTACTTTCAATTTGCATTATAGGCTCGTCATAAGTCCTATAGCTAGACGTCAAGAGGTTTAGTTGAGGCTCATCATAAGTCCTCGTGCACCCAATTTAATCTAATTATTAGTATTATAGGCTCGTCATAAGTCCTATAGCTAGATGTCAAGAGGTCTAATTGAGGCTCTTCTAATTCCTTGTACTTTCAATCGCATTCTAGGCCTATCATAAGTCCTAGAGCTAGATATCAAGAGGTCTAGTTGGGGCCCGTCATAAGTCCCTGTGCACCTACACCCATAAGAACAAATCATAAAATGCAGTGAGAATTTTTGGCGCCCCATCAACCTTGATCCGATTCTGCAGGGGCTTACAAACTTGAATAAAGGGGAGCCATCTGTAGACACCAAAAATTCTCACCCCATAAAGCAAATTCCAAAATAATAAATGAAATAAGAGGGGTCATCACCTTTCTTTTCAAAACGTATTTACGTGCATGCCAAAATGAAACCATCGCTTTACGATAAAATTTTAAACCAATTTTCAAGCATTTTAGAAAACCCCAATTTTCCAAAAATGAATTTTCGAACAACATCCTGTTTTAGACTTACCATTTTATTTATTTATCTATTTAGCTATTTTTAGCTTAATTTCGTTAGTCATTGACATTTCATTTACTTTATTTTACTTATGATATTTGTCATTTCCAAGTTGTTATTTTGTAAAGAAAATATTTGTTTTATGGACAAAACCTTTTTTTATTCTTACTCTGCACATACATTTTTAACACTATTGTTTCGATGATTTTACTAATGTCGGGTTATAGCTTTTATCTTATTTTCCTCAAATTTGTACCAAGTTTTGTTATAGTGTAGCTGGTTAAGTGAGAAATGGGAAAGACGAGGTCTCAGTTTCAAACCCTAATACACACATAACAATATTTTCACTATCTCATTTTCCAGTTAGACAGGCTTGGTCTTAGCCCAGTCTTCAGCCAAGCTTAGCATGGCCCAGTATCCAAGGCCCACCTGATTACTTGCTCCATCTTGACAAACACAACCCACATCAAAACCCAATTTATCTTCTAAACCCTAAATCCCTTTTCCCTATAAAACAACAACTCAAAATCCTAAAAAAACTACATTAGCCTAGCCGTCTCCTTCTTCCATCTCTGTCGCTCGATCTCTTCTATCGAATCCATTCCCAACGTCAAAAACCCTGTTCTCTACATTTTCTCTTGTTAATCGATGCTTGCTACATTCTCTTCATCATTTCAATCCTCTCTAAATTCTAAGAAGAAAAATCTAGAAACCAAAAACTAAGCCATGTATTCCTTAACGATCAACTCTTGATTTGCCCACATCCAAGTCTTCTACTCCCTTGATTTCTCTAGAAAAACCCAACTCCTCGATATCTCTCTGATTCTTACACATACAAAAGCCCCGACTCCCCATCGTCTTCCTTGTCACTCGATCATCTTCAATATAGAAGAATCTAAGTCCGGCGATGTTCACAGTTCTCAGATCGACATCGATTTCCTGTTTCAAGCTACACCGCCATTGACTACCTTCATTTCCTCCTCTCCCAAAAACTTTAATCTAGAGCTAGTGGCACCACCGTCCATGGTTTTCTATCATTCTCGACCAACGATTTTCTCCTTTCTTAATCTCCTCTCACCTTGCTGCTCTTGAGTGAAGGAGATCAATACTCCATTACGGATTCAAACGTTGACATCATAAAGGGGGCCTCAACTTCATCTTGAGAGGCGATTACCTTCTCCTTCAGCTTTTGGACAGCGTTGTTGTTGTCGCTCCCTCTGACAGTCATCTACTGCGGTGAAATTCCCTTCACAATCCCTATTACGGTGAACCCGGCCTTTCTGACATTCTACGGTTTGTCTACATCTCTGTCCTTTTAGATTTGATTAACGGTAGGCTGTGATGTCAGGTTGACTTGTTCTGGCTGATTTTGCTCCGATTGAGTTGCTTTCTCATTACTGCAACTGGGCTCCAATGCGTTTTTCTATTGTGATAATCTGCCTCATGTTACCATCCCCATCCCCACTTTGTTTTGGTTGGCTAATTTTATTTTCTAGTTTCACTTTACCCTGGGAATTGATCCTAACTACGGTATTTAACCTATCATTGTCGGTAATATTTGGCTTGGCCGGTGCACATATGTGGTTTTGATGGAATGATTTTGTGTTATCTTGCTGCGTAGCGTATTTTCCCGAAGTGTTTGGCCTTGGGATTTAAATTCCTAAGGACTCGCTGGTTTAACTTGCCTCTAGTTTCGTATTCAGGGTACACTAAGGCTCCACTTTCAATACTGGATTCCAGGCTACTCTTGTAGCTCGGATTTGTTACGTCTCCCCTTGATTATTACCCTTGTGCGGTTCAGTTGGTTTGGATTCTAGTCTTACTCCATTGTCCATTACATTTCAATGATGGTTTGGATTATTGGAAGTTCAGTTTGGTTATTCCCACTTTTAGTACTGAGTTGTTGTTTTGCTAATATTTTCAACTCTAGCTAGATTATGATTATTCAATATCAGTTGCGCTTCTTTATGGTCTGGGTTCCATTTTTTTCAGCGCGCTTATTACTGTTTGCTCACTACTTTACTTTATGCCTTGATCGAGGTACTTATAAAAATAAACGAGACTTGGGCTGCACTTTTTCCACCTGGAGTTTGACGTTGAATTAAGCACTTTGGGCTTAACACCTTTCTATTTGGGTCATCTGATGCACTTTGGGCTTAACACCTTATGAACTACATAAGGTCTGATCTCAATATGGAATTGAGTATGTAGGCAGCCCACTTAGGGTGCGACCCCATTAAAAAAAACCCTTTTCCACCTTAAGGCGATACTTATACCTCTCAAAACTTTCAGATCTCTTCCGACTCACATTAAACCCTCATGCCTTTAGACTTCGGGTCTTCTTCATCCATTTAACCCTTAAACCTTTCCATGATCTTTCGTTCTACATTCAACTAACCCTCAACCTGTAAACCTTTTCATTTGGCGCTAGCTTGGCAGAAAAGCTCACCTCATCCACTCTCTTTTCTCTATTCCCGTCCAAATCCTATCATTGGCTTTTAAATGAATCTCTTTAATAAGGTTTTGAAAGAAGACAATCAAGACAATTGGAGACCGAGGTTTCCTCGGGCACCAATCCGAAGTCGTGGTCATTGCTACTTCTGAGGGGTGTAACCTAGTACGAACCCACACAGAATCTCTGACATGACCAGATAAGTCCTATCCATAGGCAACAATCTTAGAGTTAATTGATAATCCGCAGACTTATCATATTTTATGCATTAGATTTAGTATTATATTTATCTAAATAAAGTTAAATATATGTTATTTATGCTTATTATGTGTTTAAGTATATTATTTGTACAGTCTTATGTTTTTATGAGTTTTCTGTGCAAGGAATGATTTTCTAGGCAAAAGTTCAGTAGAAGCCGGACTCCATGCCGGGTTGTTTCTGCACGGCATAAGCACAGAACAGAAAAGAGGCCTTGCCGGACCTAATGCCGGGTAGATTCCATCCGGCATAAGTGAAGAGTCGCCACGGTTGACCAAGCGATAGCAGTTATTGACCGTTGGTGAAAAGGATGCTACCGGGTGTGATGCCGGGTATATCCTACCCGGCATAGGCACTGTTTCGTGCGGAATTGACGGTTTCGACCGTTAACAGTTGAGCGCATTTATCACGTGTGCCGGCTACTGGTGACCCGGCACGACGCCCGACAACGACACATTTGATGCCTATAAATAGGCCGAGGCAGGCTACAATTTAACACACTTCAACACCATATTATACTTCATTCACATCTCAGTTTCCGCCCCATTCCAAGTGTTGGTGTCCAAGGAACATTTGCAGATCCATCCACGCAAGAGAAGAAGAAGACCTTGTCAGGGTTAAGGCTATTAACATCTCCTTCTCCCCCTTTGTATTCTCTTCTTGTAGTTGTGTGGATGGTGATGCAGAATCCTTGTTAGGTTTTGGTTAGGGATGACTTCCTTGTAAAACTCTTATGATCATTTATGGAATTTTCAAGTTTCTTAACCCGAGTTCTAATCTTCTTACAAGTAGAATGAAGTAGCTATTCATTCTCTTATCTCTAAGTCCTATTTGATGTTCACAAGACAAGAATAGGATAGATTAGGATTTTGGTAATCTTTAACATTGTCTTATGCGCCTCAGCGGGAGCAAGACTTAAGGTTTAGGGTTAATCTCTTATTTCCCATTATTCTGTTGTATTCGCGGCATTGGCTATGCACGATGCAAGTATGAATATTGAGTTCCTTTTGTCAGAACCGAATCTGGAAGTGTTGTTTACGAAATGTACGATGCCGGATGGCATGCCGGGTATAAGTTATCCGGCACGTTCAAGGCCATGAATCTGCCGGGTAGCGAGGATCCGGCATCACATCCGGCATATGCATTTTGCGAGACCAAATCCTCTTTGAGACTTGCCACCCTTGATCATTGGTCATACGAACCTTTTGCATTGATAATCTTCCCAAATCAAAGTTAGTTTATTTATTTATTTATTTAGTTTAGGATCACATTTTCAATTTCCCCCTTGTTATTATAGAATAGGCTTTTGCCCGGATTAGGACTAATTTTCTATAAGTCCCTTGGGTACGATACTCTCGGTCGTAATATATTTACACTATACTCCGACCGGGTTTTATTTTGCTACCCGTAGTAGAGTTGTAGGATTAGTTTATTATTTTGTTCTTTTGTATATAGTTTATCCTAACAATTTCTCGTTTAGCAAAAGCCGGACTCCATGCCGGGTTGTTTCTGCACGGCATAAGCACAGAACAGAAAAGAGGCCTTGCCGGACCTAATGCCGGGTAGATTCCATCCGGCATAAGTGAAGAGTCGCCACGGTTGACCAAGCGATAGCAGTTATTGACCGTTGGTGAAAAGGATGCTGCCGGGTGTGATGTCGGGTATATCCTACCCGGCATAGGCACTGTTTCGCGCAGAATTGACGGTTTCGACCGTTAACAGTTGAGCGCATTTATCACGTGTGCCGGCTACTGGTGACCCGACACGACGCCCGGCAATGACACATTTGATGCCTATCAATAGGCCGAGGCAGGCTACAATTTAACACACTTCAACACCATATTATACTTCATTCACATCTCAGTTTCCGCCCCATTCCAAGTGTTGGTGTCCAAGGAACATTTGCAGATCCATCCACGCAAGAGAAGAAGAAGACCTTGTCAGGGTTAAGGCTATTAACATCTCCTTCTCCCCCTTTGTATTCTCTTCTTGTAGTGTGTGTGTGGATGGTGATGCAGAATCCTTGTTAGGTTTTGGTTAGGGATGACTTCCTTGTAAAACTCTTATGATCATTTATGGAATTTTCAAGTTTCTTAACCCGAGTTCTAATCTTCTTACAAGTAGAATGAAGTAGCTATTCATTCTCTTATCTCTAAGTCCTATTTGATGTTCACAAGACAAGAATAGGATAGATTAGGATTTTGGTAATCTTTAACATTGTCTTATGCGCCTCAGCGGGAGCAAGACTTAAGGTTTAGGGTTAATCTCTTATTTCCCATTATTCTGTTGTATTCGCGGCATTGGCTATGCACGATGCAAGTATGAATATTGAGTTCCTTTTGTCAGAACCGAATCTGGAAGTGTTGTTTACGAAATGTACGATGCCGGATGGCATGCCGGGTATAAGTTATCCGGCACGTTCAAGGCCATGAATCTGCCGGGTAGCGAGGATCCGGCATCACATCCGGCATATGCATTTTGCGAGACCAAATCCTCTTTGAGACTTGCCACCCTTGATCATTGGTCATACGAACCTTTTGCATTGATAATCTTCCCAAATCAAAGTTAGTTTATTTATTTATTTATTTAGTTTAGGATCACATTTTCAATTTCCCCCTTGTTATTATAGAATAGGCTTTTGCCCGGATTAGGACTAATTTTCTATAAGTCCCTTGGGTACGATACTCTCGGTCGTAATATATTTACACTATACTCCGACCGGGTTTTATTTTGCTACCCGTAGTAGAGTTGTAGGATTAGTTTATTATTTTGTTCTTTTGTATATAGTTTATCCTAACAATTTCTCGTTTAGCATTAATTAACAGTTCTTAGAACCCGATGTTCCTTCCTAGTTATCATAGGTCAAACTAGGTGGCGACTCTAGGCAATTCCGCTTTATAGAGGCATCAATCCATGTGGAGCCCATTGAGAGCGGGTGTAGTGTCCACTTGCACTCCCATTTATGCTTTCTAGGAAAGACGAACGATTTAGTAGGTAGTTGAGGGATGCCGGAATAACAGGTTTTTTCACCCTCCACAGAATGACATTTTAGGATCTAGGCTTTTCTATCAAGAACCATATTTAGATAGACCCCCCTCATACCGAAAAATCACCCTCCATAGTGTTTTTTTCATTTGTTGTTGATTCGCAAAAGGAACTTAATAACATTTTGATCTTATTTTAGTATCTTTATGTCATCTAAGGCATATTATTCTAAGTTAGAAGGAATGCGGGTTACATTTTTCCTTTCCTTTAGTTAATTATTTTAAATTAGGGTGGAGTTAATTCCCATTATTAATTCTCCTTCCTCATTTTCATTTACGACTCTCATTTCATTTTCAGTTTTCTCGTTCTTCTCAAACTCCCGCCCTGCTCTCAAAAACAACCTCCCTTTGCTTCTCTCCTTCCATCTCCTCCTCTCTACAATTTTATTGTTCCAGTGTTTCGTTGTCCGAGTTTGTTGGATCTCAAGTTGGGAATTCCGAGGTTGGTTGTCGTTCTTTGTTCCAGTTTCTTCGCTCCTCATTCCGATTCCGACCTTTCTTCGACTTGATCGAGTGTTCGTCGTTCGAGTGGAGATTCAAGAAGGGCGTTGTGTGAGGTTCGTTGAGTGTGCTTCACTGTGGATGTGAGGTAGGCGGTGAATGGATCCGGTCGTGTGTGTTTACCCACGGGGGTTTCGGATTATGTTTCTGTTTCTGAATGTGTTGAATGTTCCCAGATTTGTGTGAATCTAATTTGTTTTTTTAGTTGTGTTTTACTCTGTTAAAACCCAGTGGAAAGTGTTTTTGATTCACGTATTTTGATATGAACAGTTAGGCTTTGACAATGGTGAATTGTAGTCCTTTTTTATTTGTTGTGGTTCGAAATAAATTTTTGAAGATTTTGCCGTGTCCGGACATCTGCCCGGACTTGTATGTTTAGACGGAAGCCGCAGACATGTGTTCATGGCGTCAGTTATGCTGTGTCCAGACAGGATGCGACGACGGATTTTAAATTTGCAGTTTGGCTTGTGTCGAAACATGCAAGTCCGGAGACAAGTTTGGACACGCGTATACTATTTTTCAAACTTTGTCCGGACATCTCTGAAACTTTAAAATGGACATGCGTCCGAACTTATGACCTGAACGTATGTTCGGACATGACTATTTATGTTGTTTGGCGTGTGTTTGGACACATGACTGGACGTGTGTATTTTATGGTTCAGCATGCGTCTGAACATGTAGGTTCGGACACATGTCCTGACAGCCCGTTGTTTTCACGTAACCTCTTCGTTTGCGCTCAGTTTTGACTTCCGTTTGCGGCATTGTGTTCCTCTCAGTGTGTTTGATCTGTTTTGATATGTTTTGGCTTATTTTTATGAGTGTTTTCATTTTCTAAAAGTCTCAGTTATGTTTCTGACCTCTAATTTACTCTAAAGGTTTGTTTTTGCCTCTGTGTTCCGTTTGGCTTTCGTGTTTCGCTAGTTGGTGTACAACTTCTGTTTTGGTTAAGGCTTTTGATTCATTTGATAAGCTTTTGCCTTCTATTATGTTCTGTTATGAGAAAAGCTTCTAATTTGTTTTGTATAAAGCTTCTATTTTGGGGACCTAGAGATTTAGCTTCTAAGCCTTAGATAGTTGGGTCTGACTATCCCGTAGCATGCTACGTGGGAATTCCTTCTGTTCTGTTTCTTAGGGTCCCTTGGATGTTTAGTGACCTACGGGTACATAGCGCTCTCAAGTGCTTCTGTATGGGATCTATGGATCCATAGGGCCATGTCATTACCCTTCTGACGTGTCAGCTAGTTTCTAGGGTCCCACCTCTGTTTTGTTCTGAACCACTTTGTCTGCACTCTACGCTGTTTATGAATGTGGTTTCTATTTTGGTCCTTTCAGCTTCCGTTTCTGATCTATCTGTCATCTATTTTGTAAAGCTCCTGTCTTCTGTCTTCCACTACGATTTCAGATTCTGTTTGTTAATCTTATGTATATATATATGTATATGTTCAGTATAAATGTTTTGAGCATGCCTAGTTGATGAAGTTTGCTGCTTACTGAGTTGTGGTTTGCTCACTCCTATTCATTTAACATTTGGCAGGTTTAAGCTTCTGTTAGAGATTTTGTTTCTGTATTTTGGTTTTCTTTGGCTTTGTATCTGAATAGTTGGCCATGTGGCCCTTTTGTATTATTTTAGCTTCAGCTTTGTAATTGGCTTTCGCTCTGTATTTGTAAACATGTAAGCTTTGTAATCATTATTTATGAAATAAAAGTGTATTTTGTATCTGTTTTGGGATTCGTGAGAGTAGCCTTGCATGCCTTAAGTAGTAAGTGTGTGGCATGTGACGGTCTTAGAACCAGGGTGGTTTTGGGTCATTACATTTATTGGTATTAGAGCTAGGTTTGGCTTTCGTTTGGATTGTCGATGTTTACATTTCTGTGCTTCTATGTCATTTCCTGTTATTTGCTGTGTGCTATCTGCTGTTTGATTATACTACTATTTAGAATCAGTTGTGTGTGCCTGCATTGTGGTTGTCCGCCATTAGAGTAGCACAATGGAAGTGTAGTGTCTATTTGTGTGTCTACTGTGTGTGAGTCTAAGGGCGTCGGGTCCTTTGGGAAGAATGCCGAGTGTGAGCTCAGTTGTGAGCTTTGGTGGTGTGTTGTGCTGTGTGACGTGTGTGAGTTCAGATGAGTTTGGGTTGTGAGTTTTGCATTGTGTGATGTAAGTACGGGAGGTGTGTTTGGTCCTTTGGGTAAGGACGACTTCTGAGAGTTGAGCGTTCTTTATGTGCCTTAGGGCTAAGTGTTAGTAATCTTCTGCTATGTTCTTCTGTCAGTCAGACAGCAGTGAGTTCTGAGTGTTAGCTTCTTGTAAGGTTTGAACGTTTGAGATGTGTGAGATCCTTCAGTGTGTGTTAGTGTTCGTAGTATTCTGGTGGGTTTCATAGATTTTCGAGGACAAACTTTTTAAGAAGGGTATAATGTTATGCCCTAGTTTTTTTTTCATTTGTTACTGATTCGCAAAGGGAACTTAATAACATTTTGATCTTATTTTAGTATGTTTATGTCATCTATGGCATATTATTCTAAGTTAGAAGGAATGAGGGTTACATTTGTCCTTTCCTTTAGTTTATTATTTTAAAAAAGGGTGGAGTTAATTCCCATTATTAATTCTTCTTCCTCATTTTCATTTACGACTCTCATTTCATTTTCAGTTTTCTCGTTCTTCTCAAACTCCCGCTCTGCTCTCAGAAGCAACCTCCTTTTGCCTCTCTCCTTCAATCTCCTCCTCTCTACAATTTGATTGTTTAAGTGTTATGTTGTCCGAGTTTGTTGGATCTCAAGTTGGGAATTCTGAGGTTGGTTGTCGTTCTTCATTCCAGTTTCTTCGCTCCTCATTCTGGTTCCGACCTTTCTTTGACTTGATCGAGTGTTCAACATTTGAGTGGAGATTCGAGAAGGGCATTGTGTGAGGTTCATCAAGTGTGCTCTACTGTGTATGTGAGGTAGGCGGTAGATGGATCCGGTTGTGTGTGTTCACCCACGGGGGTTTCCGATTATGTTTCTGTTTCTGAATGTGTTGAATGTTCCCATATTTGTCGGAATCCGATTTTGTTTTTGAGTTGTGTTTTACTCTGTTAAAACCCCGTGAAAAGTGTTTTTGATTCGCGTATTTTGATATGAATGGTTAGGCTTTGATAATGGTGAATTGTAGTCCTTTTTTATTTGTTCTGGTTTGACATTGATTTTTGAAAATTTTGCCGTGTCCGGACATCTGTCCGGACTTGTAAGTTCGAACGGGAGCCACGACATGTTTATGGCGTCAGTTATGTTGTGTCCGGACGGGATGCGAGGATGGATTCTGCATTTGTCGTTCGGCTTGTGCCCCAACATGCAAGTCCGGACACAAGTTTGGACACGCGTATACTATTTTTCAGACTTTGTCCGGACATCTCGGAAACTTCAAAATGGATATGCGTCCAAACTTATGACCCGGACATATGTCCGGACGTGACTATTTATGTTGTTTGGCATGTGTTCGGACACATGACCGGACATGTGTATTTTATGGTTCAGCGTGCGTCCAAACATGTAGGTTCAGACACATGTCCGGACAGCCCTTTGTTTGCAAGTAACATCTTCGTTTTAGCTCCGTTTTGACTTCCGTTTATGGCGTTGTGTTCCTCCCACTGTGTATGCTCTGTTTTGATATGTTTTGGTATATTTTTATGAGTGTTTTCATTTTCAAATTCTCTATTATGTTTCCGACCTCTGATTTACTCTGAAGATTTGTTTTAGCCTCTGTATTCCGTTTGGCTTTCACGTTTCGCTAATCAGTGTACGACTTCTGTTTTGGTTACGGCTTCTGATCGTTTGATAAGCTTTTGCCTTCTGTTCTGTTATGAGAAAAGATTCTAATTTTTTCTGTATAAAGCGTATGTTTTGGGGACCTAGAGATTTAGCTTCTAAGCCTTAGATAGTTGGGTCTGACTATCCTGTAGCATGCTGCGTAGAAACTCCTTCTGTATTTGTTCCTTAGGTTCCCTTATGTTCTGTTTCTCAGGGTCCCTTGGATGTTTAGTGACCTACAGGTACATAGCGCTCTCAAGTGCTTCTGTGTGGGATCTACGGATCCATAGGGCCATGACGTTGACGTCAGTTGGTTTCTAGGGTCCCACCTCTGTTTTGTTCTGAACCTCTGTCTACACCCTTCTCTGTTTGTGAATGTGGTTTCTATTTCGGTCCTTTTAGCTTCCATTTCTGATCTATCTGTTATCTGTTTTGTAAAGCTCATGTCTTCTATCTTTCACTCTAATTTCAGATTCTGTTTGTTAAGCTTATGTATGTATATGTATATGTTCTGTATAAATGTTTTGAGCATGCCCAGTTGATGAAGTCTGCTGCTTGCTGAGCTGTGGTTTGCTCACTCCTATTCAATTAACATTATGTAGGTTTAAGCTTATGTTGGAGATTTTGTTTCTTTATTTTGGTTTTGTTTGGCTTTGTATCTAAATAGTTGGCCATGTGGCCCTTTTGTATTCTTTTAGCTTCAGCTTTGTACATGGCTTCCGCTCTGTATTTGTTAACGCCTAAGCTTTGTAATAATTATCCATGTAATAAAAATGTATTTTGTATCTTTTTTGCGATTCGTGAAAGTAGCCTGTCGTGTCTTAGGTAGTAACCGTGCGGCGTGTGACAGTTTCAGAACCAGGATGGTTATGGGGTCATTACAAATCCAATGTATTCTCGCATCCAAACTGTAGAGAAATTTAACTAAACCATATCCAGTTACAAGCAACTTTCCCCTAGAGCAAATCCTATCTAGCCAGACATTTTCACAAAATAGATAGAGAAAAGAGAATGAGAAATCATTTGGAATAGAAGACTCCTAATTCGCTCCGCTGTTCAAATATGGAGTTCACCTGGCTAGAGGTTGAAGATGATGGTGATGACCGATGGAGATGGATGAAGGTAAAGCGTGGTGTGAGAGCCTCATCTGCGGTATCTGGCGTGTATAGGTCATGTTGTTTCAACCTTGGGTGACTTTTTATATCAAAAATATGCATTTTTAACTCTTACAAACATATATTTTCAAATTTTGCACATCGTGTCCGAACTTGGAAGTTTGGGTGCATGTCAGAGCACATTTTAAGGAAATTTCAGCCGCTGTCCGAACATACAAATTTGGACATATGTTCGGACATGAGAGTATCCTAACGAGTGAAACTTGTTTCGGGTCTAGATTCTTCGTTTGGACTTCATTTTGCTCCCCGTTTGTTATGTTGCATAGCTTGTGAAGTGGAGAATGCAATTCCATGACTTTTGCCTGAATTTAACACATAAAATGCATTAATTCTTATCTAAACACAAATCATAGGAAAAACATATGATAAGTGAGAAATATTGACCAAACCACTACAAATAATTGGCAAATTAAACCCTTCCAAGTCTTTATATTCCTCACTTATCAAACTTCATCACACTTAGCTTTTGTTTGTCCTCAAGAAAATAATGAAAAAAACTCACTTCAATGTCATAGTATCAAACCTCAAGATCAAACAAGTGTAGAAGAAAATCAAGCAAAAATGACAATCAAAAGAATAATCCTGCTCTCAGCTGTAAGTTTTCACAAATAGTGAAAAAGAATAATTTATAAAAGCATAGAGAAGTTAGATTACAAAAACTAAACATAGAATACTTAGGATCTTCCACCAATTTCATTCCTCAACCTTTAGATGACAAAAGGTGTGAAGTAAGGCCTTATTTCGCAATACATTTCAACACCTCACACATGTGATCAAAATAGAAAAATTACAATAAACATTTAGTTTTTAAGGGCTTTCCTATCTTTCCATGATTATTTTCTGATTTTCCGCAAAATTGTTTTCATTCCCCAGACTTTTCTCTTTATCCCTGTAATGGTATTGGACCTTCTATCCCAGATCAAGAGACCTTAGGTAGACTGGTGAAGAAGCACCCTCAAGGACTTAATAATCGGATAACGAAGGCTTGTTTTGATTCTGAAAATTAATGATCAGAGGTGTACCTTGCCTTATCCTACATACCGAACTTTCATATCATTCCCAAAGTCACCAAGCCAAACTAATTTAGTTTGCACAATCAACTAATTCACCAAATTTTAGTGAAAACAAAATTCATTTAAAGAAGACAATACATATGGATAACTTTAAGCAAAAAGATTCTTGAGGTTGTCATCAGGCTCAATTCAAAAAACATCCTAAAACATTATCACTGGCAAAAATCAACATTTATTGGCACTAAAAGAAGCTTATCCTTCATAGCAAGAGATCAATAAAAAAACTAGTGTGGCATTAAGTACAACTGGCATATTTTCAGGGAAATATCTCCACTTCCTCACACTTAAGAGGAGCAATGTCCTCATTGTTCACAAAATAAAATCAAGAAAAAGACCTTTCAAAATATGCCAGACTCATGAAGGATTTCATTCAAGACTCCACATATATTAAACATTAAAAGCATGATAGGCTAAACAAGCAATATAGATTGGGAAAGTGAATATCCGCTGATATCTTTAGATTGAGGAATGTTCCCTTCCTCACATTTAAGCTCGAACAACGGAGTAGAAGCGTTCCTCACACTTGTGTCCAAGCAAGTATTGGGCCTTGAAGAGATAAGGAGAGAAAAAAGATTGCACCAGCACACACTTTATAAAATACCAAATAACGCTAGAAGCATTGCATTAGTAGCACGGGCTCCACCACCACTTCTGACTGAAATAAAGCGAAAATAGACCTACAAACTAAATTAAACTAGAAAACTGAAAAAACAAAAACATAAACTTTACCACTGGGTTGCCTCCTAGTCGCCTGCCCATCTTTATAGTCTTTGGCTAGACTCTCGCTATGTTGTCCCGGATAAAAAAAAATAAAGGTTGACAATGGCATCAACGAGGATAAGAAGTGGACTCCAATAAGTAATTAGCCACCTGGATCAAAGCAGAACGTTACCTCAATAGATAAAATAGAAAAATAGGTACTTCACACAAACTTGTTGCTCGAGGAGGTAACGATGGTAACTGGTCTCGAGCAGGAGACTAGGTGTTGATGGCTTCTCTTCCTCAAACTTGTGGATATAAACATCCTCATCTCTCTGGTAAGGCTCAAAGAGACTGTCATAATGGCAGAATAGTCGATAGTTAAATGCAACGAAGACTTCTGCTGGTGGAGGGGGAACCAATGGTGGGCAGGGAGAGTGACTTGAGACTTCAAAAGGATGCTCCACTGAATTGTTCCCCAACTCTTATAGGTTACAACTGTTTGTGATTGAAGTCTGCTACAAATATTCTTATTGGTCCTCATTCCGCATCATCTCTTTTATCTCGAGACAATCATCGAACTCATGAGGTCCCCCCATAATATGAGCAACAAGGATCAAAGTCTTGATATTCAAATTTCTCCTCAATCTTCATCTACTCTTTTAGCTTTAGACAAGCATCAATCTCATGAGGCCCCCCACAATATGAACAATACAGGTCACTGGAGCAAGAAGACATCTGCTCCACTGTTTGAACAGGTGTTTGTCCCATAGTTAGCTGCTCTAGCATCTTCATCATACTGCTCATTGTGGTTTTCAATTGTGTCTGGTTAGCAGCTATATCCTCCATCATAGGATCCGGAGCCCGTGAAGAACTGGCACCAGCGGAATAAACAACCACCACTGGGGCTCCACTGTGCCATTATCAATAGTAGTTAGAAAGTAAAAAAAAACAAAGTAAACAGATAAGTGAAAATAAAATGAAACAAAAACAATTGAACATCCACACAATTTAAATTGGAACTAAAATAAAACAAGATGAAATAACTATTAAAAATGGAAAAACAGCTAAAATTAAAATAAAATAACAATACATAAAATAGAATAATAAAAAATAAAATAAAAAGACGTAAAAGTTAATGAAATAGGTGAAACAAAAGAAACTAACAATGGAAAATAAATAGAATCAAATGAAATGAAATAAAAAAACATAAAAATAACTAATTAACTAAAAACAAAATTAACTAAAAAATACTGTAATATAAAATTAAGAAACCAACTAAAACAAAACATGATAAAATAAATTAAGTAAAAACAAAACAAAGAAACATAAAATTAAAATTATTACTAATTTAAAACAATAAAGAATTAAATTAACAGAAATAGTAAAATTGCTAAAAATAAAATAAACTACAAATAAAGCGAACAAAATTAAAATAAAATAAGATAAAATAAAAACAATTGACAACCAAATAAAATGATAATAAAATAAAATAAAATAGAAAACAAAACAAAACAAAACAATGAAAAAGTGAGGCTTAGGACTAGACAAAGTCAAGTTCCCGACAACGGCGTCATTTTGCAAATAGGTAAAATTGATCTACTAAAAACTTCAAAATTAATCTAGAAATTAATAAATCAAAAGCCTAACATGTTGCAAATAATCCTGGTCACTATAGTATAGAATTAAAGTAACCAGATATCGATTCCATGGGACTTGAAGTCAATAAGTCTAATCCTAAGAAAACAGGAAATTCAAGGGGGTTGTACATTGTTTTTGAGGTTGAATTAACTAAAGACAAATTAAAATTAAAAATAAACAATTAATGAAATTAAATCTTAAAGTTAATCATATGAGTTGAACTCCGGATTTGGGTTGTTCTACAATGGATAGAATTAGCAACTTCTACAATTTCCTATGAAATATGGATTGGCAAGTTCTTTGGACTCTCTTCAATTCTAAATCCTAGTTAAAGAAGAGCTCCCCTATCAAAACATGTTAGTTCTAATCTAGAAGCAGACTTAACACATGTAGGTGGACTACGAATGAAGAATTACTAGCAACTGTAGGGAAAATCCCATCTATCCGGTTGATTTTCCACAGATTTTCTGATTAACTCGACCTTCTTGATTTTCACTGACCAGATCAAAACAAGATTCATATATTATTAGAGGAGATGAATGTATAATGTTAATCCATAAACAATCCAATGTATTATCACATCCAAACTGTAGAGAAATTTAACTAAACCATATCCAGTTACAAACAACTCTCCCCTAGAGCAAATCCTATATAGCCAGACATATTCACAAAATAGGTAGAGCAAAGAGATTGAGAAATCACCTACAATAGAAGACTCATAAATTCGCTCCACTATTCAGATCTAGAGTTCGCCGAGCTAGAGGTTGAAGATGATGGTGGTGATGACGATGAAGATGGATGAAGGTAAGGCTTGGCGTGAGAACCTTGTCTGAAGCATCTAGCGTGAATAAGTCATGTTCTCCTAACCTTAGGTGACTTTTTATATCACAAATAGGCATTTTTAACACTTAAAAATGTATATTTTTGAATTCTGCACGCGGCATCCGGACATGGAAGTTCGGGTGCATGTTAGGACACATTTTCAGGAAGTTTCGGCCTCTGTCCGAACATACAAGTTTGGGCGTATGTTCGGGCATGACAGTATCCTGACGAGCGAAATATTTTTCTGGTCTAGATTCTTTGTTTGAACTCCGTCTTGCTCCATGTTTGTTGCGTTGCAAAGCTTGTGAAGTGAAGAAGGCAATTCCATGACTTTAATTTACCTACATTTGACACAAAAAATGCATCAATTCTTATCTAAACACAAATCATAGAAAAAACATATAATATGTGAGAAATATTGGCCAGACCAATACAAATAATAAGCAAATCAAACCCTTTCAAATCTCTATATTTCGCACTTATCAGGTTGATGAAATAGTCTGTGACTGTCTTCTTTCTGGCAAAGCTTTGTTATTTCTTGAGTGATGGCAAAAACCTGCGCTCGATTGGGTCTGTCATAGCGAGCTTCTAGGGTTTTCCATGCTTCTCGGGCGGAGTCGCAATACACAACTGTCTTAGCAATCTTCTTATCGAGACAGTTCATGATCCAGGCAAAGATCATGTTATCACATTTCTCCCAGTCATGTAGCCGTGGTGATCGTCGCTAGGTTTCTCAATTTTTCCTTCAAGAAACGTGTATTTGTTTTTTGATCTGAGAGCTATCATGAAACTCCTCTTCCATTCTCCAAAGCCTTCTCCGTCGAACTTCCATGTGAGAACTGCTGCCGGCTGGTCATTGTTGCTAAGGAACAAGGGCTTGCTGGGCAGCAATTTGGCTTCGATGGATTGTTGTTTCTCTTTATCCACTTGAGTCTCTTGCTCTATTCTTCCAGATCCAGTTTCTTTCGCCATTGAAGCTCAATTGAATTAAATAAAGAGCTTAAGGGCCCGTTCTATGTTCAGATTTATTTTTTGTAATGGATTAATCTATCTCAAATAGCCACATGTCAACATTTAATTTGTTAGATTTTTAAGTGGGACCCACCATCTCTCTCACAAACCACCTTTATCTTAAAGATTGGTATAGCAACTTTGCAATTATAGGGGAGATTAATCCTCCCACGGAACACACCCTAAGCTCTGATACCATAAAGAAATAATCTGGTGCAAGAGAATTATAGTGTGGAGAAAATCAGAGAAAGAAGGCCCGACATTCTTGATTAACCGAACTCAGAGATTACAGAGAGGAATCCTATTAGAGGCTTATTACAGAGAGGCTTATATATCAATCCCATACTGTAATGTAGTATATAAGTCTCAATACAAGCCCGACGGGAGGAAGTATAAGAAGAAAGGAAATATAATAAATATAAATATAATATATTTCAACAGTTATGGAGTGGAATCAATGGATGATGGCATATAAGAGTATTTATTCATTGTATTGTATACGCCTTAGAATAGAATAGAACTAACTCAATATTTTCTATTGGGAAAATTACATCCCCCACCTATGACGTTTGGTGAAATTACATACCCCACCCACGAGGTTTCAAAACTTACTTTGCCCACCCATGTGGTTTCTTCTATTTTACATCTGACAACTTTTCTAATATTTGATCAACTTAAAATATGCTTAAATGTTGTCCATAATTGATGAAACTTTACATGAACGATTCTGAGGTGTTTTGTTTTGGTTTAGCGTGAAATCTAATGTTTTTTATGCTCATATGTGATCTATGCGACCCAATGAAACATGTGACATGTCAACGTGTTTTCATTGGGTCTCACAAGTCATATATGAGCTTATAAAACTTTGGATTTGGCATTGGACAAAAATATAACACCTTAGCTTCATCGATGTAAATTTCATCAATTTTGGACAATATTTAAGCATCTTTTAAATTGATCAAATATTAGAAAAGTTGCCGGATGTAAAATAGAGGAAACCACATAGGTGTGGACAAAGTAATTATTGAAACATTGTGGGTGAGGTGTGTAATTTCACCAAACGTCATGGGTGGGGATGTAATGACCACTTTGAAATAACTACTAAAACCGCAATTAGTTATTAGTAAGGTACGACCGTTGGTAGTAGGTAGCAAATGTGAAATTGCAAACCCCAAAACCCGACTATAATGGCATGTCATAACATGAGATGACATGACACCACACTTTGGCAATCGACATTATTACATTTGGTGGTGATAGTAGTAGTAGTAAGTGATGAGCGTGTGAGTGCAATGGAGATCGTGCACTCCACCGATAGGCAAAAATTTCAATGGCATTTAAAGCTGGAGCATGTGCAAAGTGAAAAAAATGAGCACGACCTTTCGTTCTTATAATTTCTTTCGTAGATCTTGCACTGAACAAATACAAACTCATTAATTTCCCATCTTTAGTAACCATTGAAAGCGAAATTGCGAGGTGGGTAGGTTTGATAGCTCCCTCCATAATAGTATGTTGAATTGGATCGACAACTTTTTACTTGTATATATTTTGGAAGGAATCAAATCGACAAGTTTTTATCGGGCCAAACAAAACAACACCGAGCTCCTTCGTTTTTCTTTTCCCAAAGTGCCTGCCTGTATGTATGTATCGGCCCTATTATTATTGCTGTATGTTATCTATATATACAAGAAAAGTGAAAGTGATGGATGATTGATAGTATATGGTTCTTTCTGAGATAATTAAGCTATTTAAAGTGAAGCAAGGATGCGCGCACTATATTTATTTATGAGTTGAAGGTAGCATGTCACATGGGGACATACACGCACGGACAACTTATGTTGTAACCTCTCAAACCTAACTATATATATTACATTGTACACGTACGTACGCTAAGACAGTTTATGTAAAAAAAATTGACTAGTAGATATGGGTTGCATCTCGTACGTTGTAGCTAGTGGGACCTGATTGGAGTGCATCATTTATAATTTATATATCTATGTGTGTTGGTACATGGATGCTTAATTTCCTTAGCTAGCTAGTCTCCCTCCCTCTAATACAAGTTGAACAAGAAAAGTAGAACAAGTTCTAGTCCTTCGATTCGATCTTCTTTTAAATGTTTCTTGCTCGGTTAGAACTCACCACGGCAAATTACTTTTGCTTCTATCAATGTACAGGGTAAGCTAAGCTAGCTAGCTTTATGGCTGAGAATTAGGTAGGTCCTATATTTATTGCTTGTAATATGTCTATACTACTACTACTACCATATAATTTCGAGATATGAAATTTCAACTACATACAACTTTACATGTGGCAAGTTTCTACTTTCCTTCTACTTTTTGTGGTATATAAAGAGATAATAAGGAAAGAAAAAAAAAGGGACAAGATATATGTGATGCTGCTATGTACATCCATCTATATACCAAACTTTAATCCCATGCTGAGGTCAATTAATAAATATCGTTTCAACTATTAATAATGCTTGGAGGAGTAGTCGTGGCTTGACATCACACCATAGATCCATCTCATTGCACCATCCTCCTCTTAGGGTATCTTAACTTATTAACGGGTCCCTTAAGTTCTACAACCAACATTGCTAGAAAACAGTGTTTTAGCGACAGACAAATCCGTCTCTAATCCTTCGCTAATCTGTTTTAGCAAAGGATTAGAGACAGATTTGTCAGTCACTAATTCTAAATCATGTCAAACAACGTCATCCGTCGCTAAAGACTCATTAGCGACGGATTAGAGATGGAACACATCCATCGCTAATTTAGTGACGGAAATTTGGTTTTCTTTTATTAACGTTTAGTGACGGAATTTCCGTCGCTATTCTGTCGCTAACTGCGTTAATTTTTTTTAAAAAATATTTAATATTTTAATTTGTAATATGTTTTCACCTATAAATGTTGACATATAATACATTGTATCCATATCCACCTATAATATGCAATCCTATAAAGAGTTGTACTCATTAATCCCATAATATAACCAAACATAATATAAATATTCAATCAACACAAGATATGAAATAGTACAGTCAAAATTTGATACAGACATAGTCTCAGACAAACAAAGTCTAACAAAGTCAAATATCATATCTATCTAATACCCGCCTCCCCAACCATGTCCATCCCTTGGACGATATCCTGTCTGATCACCCGGACCACCTGAGCCATCATGCGGACCTCTAGGCCACTGATCCCATCCACCCGTACTAGAGCCAGCACCAGGATCACCGTACGGACGCTGTTGAAAGGGAAACATCTGGGAGATCTGCGCTTATTTCATTGTAACACCCTGGATTTTACCTTGAATTAAAGCTTATGAAAATACGAGTCTAACAGCGCAAATGGTTTTAAAAACAAACTTCAAACGAGTCCCAAATTAGCAAAACAAGTTACGTTTGAACTTGTGTCCGGACATCGAAGTTTGGACACAAGCTGAGAAGAAACGTCTGTGAAAATCTGATTGTCCGAACTTGTGTCCGGACATTGATGTTCGGACATAAGTCGGGAGTTTAGAAATCAGAAAAACAAGAGTGTCTGAAATTGTGTCCGGATATTGAAGTTTGGACACAACTCGAAGATCAAAATCCGAAAAATTTCTTACGTGCGTCCGAACATTGGTCCGAATTTGTAAGTTCGGACATAAGTCGAGACTTACAAGTTGGAATCGTCCCCGCATGTTGTCCGAACATTGAAGTTCAGACAGAATTTTGGACACACCCGGTACAGTGAAAACATTTCAGAATCTCGGGGCCTGTCCGAACATTGATGTCCGGGCGGACGTTCGGACAGGTCCCGAATTACATTTTCAGGAACGTAACAGAGTGACAAAAAACACCATGAAACCAATGTTAACAATTAAATAAGTACATTAGCAGTATTTGTAGCAGTAAACTCCATATGAACACAATTAAAACAACACTAAGATTATTCAATAAGGATTTATAAATCATCGAAAATAAATGTTTGAACAGTATACCAAAACATAACCTCAACTGCAGCGGAATCAAATTCTCCAGGGTACTACCGTCACACCCAAACTCTTTGGGTGCTCAGGCTGATGAACCAAAAACATATAACGAAAATATTTGTCAAATCACTAACTCAATTCACGTGGAAGCTCCAAATAACCATAATGGTGTAAACACAAATAAAACTTAACGAGTCTCAAAACATCGTAAATTAGACATTGTCTCAAAAGATCTCATAATCTCCTATTCTATGTGATTGTGCAATCCCTGTTCCCCAATTCAATCCTCCATACCTGTGATCAAAACTCAATAGACAAAAATAGAAGGGATCGCACAAATCAGATAAACTGAGTAAACTCTACCTCAATGTGTAATATACATTATAAAATCCTTTTAACATTTGTCAATCAGATGAGAGGGAATATTGAACATTAGTATGATTTTTCCAGAAAACACAACATTCAGCGAAACAGCAGTAGTAGGGAGCTTTCAACAGAAGTTAACCATAATACCAAACACGGGATCACCTATGGGATCCCAAACAACAATTCAAGGACAGTCACCTATGTGACCGTCAAACAACCACCTCACCCTAAGTCCTTAAGTGTGCACACCCCCTATGAAACAGCAGTAACATAGAGTAAATCAAAGTGCTTAACTGCAACAATATGTGCAGCGCAAATAAAATCAAAGTGCTTAACTGCAACAATATGTGCAGCGCAAATAACAATAATGGGGCGCACCTATGGGCTCCCAAACAAAAGAATACATCCTGCGAAAGACTCCCAAATCAACAATTGAAACACCATCAAAACAATCTAGCTCCTCCATTACCGATATGTGAGAATCAATCCCAATTCCAAATCATAAGTTGAGAACCCATAATATATAACCAAAGCCTTTTCCTCCGATTTTGCAAAACTTCAATCAAATAGACATGAGCATAGAAATTTACCTGGAACAACCAAATCACCTCAAGATATCAACTCCTCTAGACTATTGATAGCACCCGTCGACGTAACCGGGGTCTAGGTTTACATAATCGAAAATTAGGAAGTACTATCACAAGTGAATAAATTAATTAAGTTACTAAGTAGAAAACTTTACCCACGAATTCCTAATTGGCGCCAGGGAAGCGATCTAGCAGTAGCAGGATGAAGAAAGTGAATTTGCAAAGGCTCAAGGAAGAAGGAGCGTGAATATTTAGTAAAGTATAAGCGTAGGAACGGCGTATTAAGGATGAAAAGGTATGAGAAAATCGTTGTTTTAAATAGAAGTACTATTAATTAAATAAACAAGAGAAATACTATTAATCAAATAAACAAAAAATCTGATTTAAAGAAGAGAAAGTACTAGGTAATTTAAATAAAAGTATTATTAACTAGTAATTGCAAATTATTTAAAAGATAAGAATAATTATAACGTTGCGGGGTTGCTAACATCATTAGTTTGGAAATAATTAGTTAAATGATTTCTAACTCAAAATAATAAGAAAGAAATAATTTAGTCGTTGTAACAAGACAGGAAGGAGAATAAAATATCTAGAGAAGAATTAATTAACATTTATTGATAAAGGAGTAAGTTTAAAATAAATAAAGATATAACAAAATAGAACCAGGAATTCTGGCAAAAAGGAAAACAATCATGTTTAAAGGAAAGGTCTAGAATACTAGTAATGGAATTATTGAGAGGAGAATAAAGAGATTTAATATACAATAAATTGGAGTAGTCAAATGGGATTTGAACTCTTGAGGTGAAAGATAATTACTAAGAAGAAGTCAAATTGAATTTGGGCTCTAGGAATTAAAGATTAATAATTTAGAAAAAGGAATTCTAGGATTGTATTTCGGGAACTTAAATAACCTTATAACATCTAGCGAGGTGAAGTGATATTTAAAAGATAATAATATTGAAATTAGTAATAAGGTTAGTAAGGGCAAAAACATTGCAGATAATTGTAACATTTTAGGGAGAGAAATTAATTTAATATAAGAATATCGTATAATTTCCCTGGGCCACTCTAATACTAGTCTCGGACTTATTCATTATTACTATATATCATACTATTCCTAACTCAAAAATTCGTGGGTATTTCATCTCATCCCCCTTAAAAGAAAGCTTCACCCTCGAAGCTAAAACTCACTCTCCACGCAAAGATGACTAACTTGGTACTGGCTTAAGTTATTACCTGATTGAAGAGTTGTGGGTATTTCTTCCTCATCTCTTCCTCTACTTCCCATGTAGCCTCTTTAGTTCCATGATTGGACCATAAGACCTTGACCATGCGAGTGGACTTCAACCGGGTCTCTCTGGTCTTAGTGTCCATAACTTTAATGGGATACTCCTCATACGATAGGTTCTGCTCCAGCTCCAAAACCTCGGGCTGCAACACGTGTGAAGGGTCGGGGATATGCCGCTTCAACTGGGAAACATGGAAAACGTTGTGAACCTTCTCCAGCTCACACGGAAGCACCAAATGATATGCCACCTCCCCAATCCTCTCCAAAATCTCGTAGGGCCCAACGAACTTGGGACTGAGCTTTTCCTTCTTCCCAAACCTGGTTACCCCTCTCACAGGAGATTCCTTCAGGAAGACTCTATCACCCACCTCGAACTCCACCGGTCTGCGCTTAAGGTCAGCATAAGACTTCTATCTGTCCTGGGCTGCCTTCATCCGACTCTCAATGATCCGGACCTGGTCCATAGTCTCCTCTATCAATTGTGGCCCCAACACAATAGTCTCACTGATATCGCTCCAGCACGGTGGGGTTTTGCACCTCCTCCCGTACAGAGCCTCGTAGGGAGCCATCTTGATGCTGACATGGTAACTGTTGTTATACGAAAACTCTATCAGATGTAGCATATCTACCCATGATCCCTGGAAGTCCATCACACATGCACAAAGCATGTCCTCTAACGTCTGGATAGTTCGCTCTGTCTGACCATTAGGCTGGATGGAACGTAGTGCTCAACTTCAGCTTGGTACCCATGGCCTTTTGAAATTGCTGCCAAAAATACGCTAGAAACCTCGAGTCGTAGTCAGAAATAATGGTCTCGGGTACCCCATGGTATCTCACCACATTCTTGATGTAGGCGTCCACCAACTAACTCATTGACCAAGTATTCTTCATTGGTATGAACCGTGCAGACTTGGTAAGCCGGTCCACAATCACCCATATTTGGTTGACCCCACCCTTCGTGGTGGTAGTCCCTTCACAAAGTCCATCGAGATGGAGTCCCACTTCCACTTCGGGACATCCAACGGCTGGAGCAGACCTCTCATCCTCTTGTGTTCGAATTTGACCTTCTGACAGGTGAGGCATCTCGGCACGAACTCTGCCACCTCTCCTTTCATCTTAGGCCACCAAAACATCTTCTTCAAATCCTTGTACAGTTTGTCGCCACCAGGATGAACTGAGTAGGGAGTATTATGAGCCTCCCTCATTAGCTTCTTCTTCACATCCGCACACTCTTGTGGCACACACCATCGGCCTCTAAATCTAAGGCTGTCATCACTGTGGACTTCAAAACCCTCTACTCTTCCTTCTTTCATCTTCTCCTGAATACGTTCTAGCTTCACATCATCGGGATGTCCTTTAAGTATCTCTCCATAAATGTCGGAAGAGACACTTATGTGGAACAACTGTACCTCCCGGTCCATACCTCCTAACTCCATCACTTCCAGGTTCAGCTTCTAAAAGTCACGAACCAACACGATTGGGAGAACCCACATCGAGTTCACCTAATGACTTCTTTTTCTACTTAGAGCGTCAGTTTCCAGATTGGACTTCCCTTCGTGGTACAATATCTCTAGGTCATAGTCCTTAATCAACTCTAACCACCTCCTCTGCCTCATAGTAAGCTCCTTCTGCATGAAGATGTACTTGAGACTCTTGTGGTCAGTGTAGATCTTGCAAGAAATGCCATATAGGTAGTGCCTTCAGATCTTAAGGGCGATCACTACCGCTTCTAGCTCTAAGTCATGTGTCGTATATCGAGTCTCGTACTCCTTCAGCTGCCTCAACACATAAGTTATCACCTTCCCATTCTGCATTAGGACACATCCCAGCCCATACTTGGAGGCATAGCTTAATACCTCAAATCCTTCTATCCCTGAAGGTAGGGTCAACACTGGGGCTATGGATAACCTTTCCTTTAGTGTCTGGAATGCGATCTCACAATCATCGCTCCACTAGAACTTGATCACCTTTTTCATGAGATTGGTGAGGGGTCTGGCAATCTTCAAAAAATCTTTCACGAACCTCCTGTAGTATCCTGCCAAGCCCAAGAAACTACGAACTTTTGTTAGGTTGCTCGGTCTCGGCCACTCCTTTACTACTTGGATCTTGGCTGGGTCCAGTGATATCCCCTCCTTAGTAACAATGTGGCCTAGGAACGCCACTCGGTCTAGCTAGAAATCACACTTGGACAACTTGGCATACAACTGTTGCTATCTCAAGGTCTGTAGAACCAGTCTCAAGTGCTCGTCGTGCTCTTCTTCGTCCTTGTTGTAGATCAAAATATCGTCTATGAACACCACCACGAACCAGTCCAGATATGGATTAAAGATCCGGTTCATGAGCCCCATAAAGATGGCTGGTGCATTCATCAGTCCGAAGGGTATCACCAGAAACTCAAGTGCCCATATCTAGTCCTGAAAGCAGTCTTCGGGATATCCTTCTCTGCCACTCGAAGCTGATGGTATCCTGACCTCAAATCTATCTTGGAGAAGACTCCTGCACCCTGACGCTGATTGAAAAGGTTGTCAATCCTTGGCAATGGATAGCGGTTCTTCACGGTGATCTGGTTCAACTCCCTGTAGTCTATACACAGCCTCATGCTCCCGTCTTTCTTCTTGAGAAACAGGACCGGGGCTTCCCACGGTGATACACTCGGGCGAATGTACCCCTTCTCCAATAGATCTTCCAGATGTGCCTTCAGCTCCTTCAACTCTGACGGCGCCATTCTATATGGGGCTTTAGAGATCAGCGCGGCTCCGGGCACGAGATCGACGCTGAATTTCACCTCTCTGTCTGGCGGCATGTCAGGAATATCTTCGGGAAAGACGTCTGGGAACTCGTTCACCACCCGGATCTCGTCTAGTTTGCTGGGCTCTCTGCTCAGATCTTGGATGTAACAAAGATACACCTGCTGCCCCTTCTTTACTTGGGAGAGGATCGACATTGCTGAGATGATCTTCACTCCGGGCTGTTTCTCCATACTCCATTAGGAGACACTTCGCCCTGACGGACCTCTAAGGACGATCTTCTACTCTTCACAATCTATTCTTCCCTTGTATTTGCTCAGCCATTCCATCCCCAGGATGATGTTGAAGTCAGGGAGAATAAACTGGATTAGGTCTATTACAAATGTTTCCCCCTTGATGTATACCCCCACGTCTTTTAATACATCGTTACAAGTAATTACCCGCCCCGAAGGTATGGAAACTTCTACAGACGAGGTCTTACTAGTCATTAACCCCAGTTTCTCAACAAAGTTTCTAGAAATAAAGGAATATGAAGCTCCAGTATTGACAAAACACGAGCAGAAGTACCATGAACAGAAAACGTACTTGCTAATACATCAGCTTCGGCCTCAGCCTCGGCCCGACTCATAATGTTGATCTTCCTAGGAGCTCTATTGTTGCCTTGGTTCTCCTCCTGGCCTCTATTGCCTTCATTTTTGTTGCCCTCACCTCCACGCTGGGGAGCGTCCCCATGCTGATTCTAATTTTGATACTGGTCCCAGCCTCTGGATTGAGAGTCTGCAGGTCTATAAGTCCGGTCTCCGTCGTTTCCTCTCTGTTGGGCGCCTCCCTGGGGGTTCTTGAAACACTCAAAAGCTCGGTGGCCCTTCTTACCACACCGGAAGCAAGCCACTAAATTCCCCTCGCAATCTTTCCCTGGGTAGTCTTTATGGCATCTCCTTTAATGAAAGTGCATGTCTCGCCCGGTCTCTCCCCTCTAGACCTGCCACTGGGGTCGATCATTCCTCATCTGGTCATATCTCCGGTTCCCATCGAACCTATGCCTCTCATTTGGGTTAGGCCTCTATCTCTTCTCTTGGTTCAGCCTCTGCGGTCTTTCATCACGACCCCGGGAATCCTCCCCGTCCTTGATCTTCCTCTTCTAGCCCGCCTGGACCTCCATTCTTTTTTGCTACACCCTGTACAGGTTAGCAGCTTTCCCATAAGCGTCTTGGAGGGTAGGTATGGACAGCATGCTCAAGGCCTCCTGGAGACTCCAGTTGAGCCCCCCCCCACAAACCTCTACACCTTCGATGCCTCGTCAGGAACCATAGTAGGTGCGAATCTTACCAGCTCTAAAAACTTGGAGTGGTACTCCTTCACACTTCGAGTCTATTGCTTGAGTTCTGAAAACTCCAGGTATTTCTGCATCCTGACATGCTCTGGGCAGAAACACCTTCGACTGGCCTCCTTCAATGCCTCCCACCCAAAGTTGGGTCCCGCTAGAAGAACATCATTGTTGGCAGTCCACCAGATGTCGGCCTCGCTCTTGAAGTAATACACAGCAGCATTCACTCGTCTGTCAGCTGGACAATTGACTGCTTCAAATATCTTGCCGAATTCCCGAATCCAGTCCTCGAGCAATACTGGATCTTCCTCCCCCTTGAATGTAGTAGGCTTCAGATGGGCGATCCTCTTGGTGTAATCCTCTGGTACATTATCTCGCTCAGCCTATCGCTGCACGATTTGGCCCAAGTTCAATGCAAGCTCCTAAAGCTACCTCATTGGATCGTTGGCTGTCATGTTGGTCTCCCTCCTTTGACTTCTGGTGTTGAACGAAAAGCTAAGTCAGTCTGCCAATCTACTCGCTTGAGCTCAAGGTGAACTGCTGATTACGATTTATGAATTTAGAAGAAATTAAATTCCCTTAATTATCCCTCCAAGTCATGCTAAATTCTCACTACCCCCAATCCTCGAGTAGGCAATTCAAATATATATACCGATATATGTTCAAGTATATAATATGCACATATAACCAACTAATATCCAGTACACCCTTGTATAACTTTCCAATACACCCCACAAAGTCATTCATTGTAGCTCAACAGATTCCAATGCACAACATATTATAACATAACCCCACAAACGGCTTATCCCAAAATTTTAATCCGGTTTAGTCAAATCTTAACTTATTTCAAAAACACGGCTCTGATACCATCTTGTAACACCCTGGATTTTACCTTGAATTAAATCTTATGAAAATACGAGTCTAACGGCGTAAACGGTATTAAAAATGGACTTCAAACGAGTCCTAAATTAGCAAAACAAGTTACGTCCGAACTTGTGTCCGGACGTTGAAGTTCGGACACAAGCCGAGAAGAAACATCTGTGAAAATCTGATTGTCCAAACTTGTGTCTGGACATTGATGTTTGGACACAAGTCGAGAGTTTAGAAATCAGAAAAACAAGAGTGTCTGAACTTGTGTCCGGACATTGAAGTTCGGACACAAGTCGAAGATCGAAATCCAAAAAACTTCTTACATGCGTCCGAACATTGGTCCAAACTTGTAAGTTCAGACATAAGTCGAGACTTACAAGTTGGAATCGTCCTCACATGCTGTCCAAACATTGAAGTTTGGACAGAAGTTTGGACACACCCGGTACTACGAAAACATTTCACCATCTCGAGGCCTGTTCGAACATTGATGTCCGGACAGGTCCCGAATTGTGTTTTCAGGAACGTAACAGAGTGACAAAAAACACCATGAAACCAATGTTAGCAATTAAATAAGTACATTAACAGTATTTGTAGCAGTAAAATCCATATGAACACAATTAAAACAACACTAAGATTATTCAATAAGGATTTATAAATCATTAAAAATAAATGTTTGAACAGTATACCAAAACATAACCTCAACTGCAGTGGAATCAAATTCACCAGGGTATTACCACCACACCGAAACTCTCTGGGTGCTCGGGCTAATGAACCAAAAACATATAACGAAAATATTTGTCAAATCACTAACTCAATTCACACGGAAGCTCCAAATAACCATAATGGTGTAAACACAAATAAAACTTAAAGAGCCTCAAAACATCGTAAATTAGACATTGTCTCAAAACATCTCAAAATCTCCTATTTTGTGTGATTGCGCAATCCCTGTTCCCCAATTCAATCCACCATACCTGCGATCAGAAATCAATAGACAAAAACATAAGGGATCGCACAAATCAGATAAACTAAGTAAACTCTACCGCAATGTGTAAAATACATTATAAAATCCATTCAACATTTGTCAATCAGATGAGAGGGAATATTGAACATTAGTATGATTTTTCCAGAAAACACAACATTCAGCGAAACAACAGTAGTAGGGGCTTTCAACAGGAGTTAACCATAATACCAAACACGGGATCACCTATGGGATCCCAAACAACAATTCAAGGACAGTCACCCGTGGGACTGTCAAACAACCACCTCACCCTAAATCCTTAAGTGTGCACACCCCCAATGAAACGGCAGTAACATAGAGTAGATCAAAGGGCTAAACTGCAACAATATGTGCATCGTAAATAACAATAATGGGGAGCACCTATGGGCTCCCAAACAAAAGAATACATCATGTGAAAGACTCCCAAATCCTCACTTGAAGCACCATCAAAACAATCCAATTCCTCCATTATCGATATGTGAGAATCAATCCCAATTTCCAAATCATAGGTTGAGAACCCATAAAATATAACCAAAGCCTTTTCCCCCGATTTTGCAAAACATCAGTCAAATAGATATGAGCATAGAAATTTACCTGGAACAACCAAATCACCTCAAGAGATCAACTCCTCCGGACTATTGATAGCACCCGTCGACCTAACCAGGGTCGAGGTTTACATAATCAAAAATTAGGAACTACTATCACAAGCGAATAAATTAATTAAGCTACTAAGTAGAAAACTTTACCCAACGAATTCCAAATTGGCGTCAGGAAAGCGATCTAGCTGTAGCAGGATGAAGAACGTGAATTTGCAAAGGCTCAAGGAAGAAGGAGCGTGAATATTCAGTAAAGTATAAGCGCAAGAACGGCGTATTGAGGATGAAAAGGTACGAGGAAATCGATGTTTTGAATAGAAGTACTATTAGTTAAATAAACAAGAGAAATACTATTAATCAAATAAATAAAAATTTGATTTAAAGAAGAGAAAGTATTGGGTAGTTTAAATAAAAGTATTATTAACTAGTAATTGCAAATTATTCAAAAGATAAGAATAATTATAACGTTGCGAGAAACTGGAAGGAAGAGCGGGGTTGCTAACAACAATAGTTTGGAAATAGTTAGTTAAATGATTTCTAATTCAAAATAATAAAAAAGAAATTATTTAGTCGTTGTAACAAGATAAGAAGGAGAATAAAATATCTAGAGAAGAATTAATAAACATTTATTGAAAAAGGAGTAAGTTAAAAATAAATCAAGATATAACAAAACAGAACCAGGAATTCTGGCAAAACGGAAAACAATCACGTTTAAAGGAAAGGTCTAGAATACTATGGAATTATTGAGAGAAGAATAAGTAGATTTAATATACAATAAATTGGAGTATTCAAATGGGTTTTGAACTCTTGGAGTTATAGATAATTACTAAAAAGAAGTCAAATTGAATTTGGACTCTAGAAATTTAAGATTAATAATTTTGAAAAAGGAATTCTAGGATTGTATTTTGGGAACTTAAATAACCTTGTAACATCTAAGGAGGTGAAGTGATATTTAAAAGATAATAATATTGAAATTAGTAATAAGGTTAGTAAGAGCAAAAACATTACAGATAATTGTAACATTTTAAGGAGAGGAATTAATTAAATATAAGAATATCATTTAATTTCCCTGGGCCACTCTAATACTAATCTCGGACTTATTCACTATTACTATATATCATACTATTCCTAACTCGAAAATTCATGGGTATTTCAATCATCCTCTGCATCTTCTCGCTGAGTATCTCCTGCGTATGGCTTCCTTCTCCTCAACATGAACCTGCCGCCTATAATTTTCATCAAACTTCTGAAACAGCTCCCGCTTAATGTCTATCTTCATGGACTCGTATGTGCTCTGGTCGTAGCCTGTAGCACGTGAGCTAGTGCCGGTGCAGTGAAATGAGTCAGGGAAGTACACTGGTGCTAGCTCACCCACACCGTAGACCCTCTACTTTCTGGATTTCCCTACAACAACTTTATAAAAAATTTCATTAGGGTCTACTGGTGTGGCTTGCAAAGATGGATCATCTGGAGTGGTTGACTCCTGAGTGGCAGCATCTAACAACTCTTCGTATTTATGCTTCATAATCATAACAAAATGATATAATTAGTACTCAACGCTAATGAATAAATTGAATAATGTAGCACAACTTAAATAAGCTAAATTAAAATACTTACAGCAGTGTCCTCGACCTTGGAGCATACTGGCACACTTTTTCCATGCTCATCCTTGCTTGAATGATTGTGTATGAACAATGTGTAAGCATCTGGCTCTGTACCGTATTTCTTAGTGTACAAAAAAAACACTTGATTAAATTAGAAGCAAGGCTTTAAAAATTTGACAGAACCTCCCCTGTTTTTTACATTTTCTCGCACATAAAAACCAAGATTGTTTAGTCAAAACCAGATAATGATTAATCGATCAAGGCTTAAAAAAATCTAACATAACCTCCCCTGTTTTTTTTTTCATTTGCTTACACATATACAATCCAGTATTGCACATATCAGAATCTGATAACAATCACAACTCACATCACGCATTCAAAGTTGCATTATCATATTCACATTCACATGTACTTGCATCCAGTTTCATATACACTTAGCTTACAAAACAAAAAGACTCACCAGAACCCTCTTATGCTCCTTTATCGTGCAAGAACCACACACATGAGTAGACAGACCACCACCAGGTGTGTGCTCAGTCCTCCGGTTGCGAGAGTTAGTCTCACTGATGTTCTTATACTTCTCATTCGCCCACTGCTGTTCCCAAGCATGCCAGATTTCATCTCTGACTTTGCTCTTCGTTTTCCCAGCCTTCATCTTGTAAAGTGTGTCTGAATATCATTTTCTGCCCAAGGCTTAGAATAACTCATAGATGACACTCTCAAGGTCAGGATCCCAATGGAAGAGCTTCTGCATAAATTAGTAAGTGTAAGCAAAACTTATCAAATAAAGAAGAAGTTAAAGATAAAGAATGGTTAAGTACCTTGAACTCATTGAAATAGAATCTATGGTCGTCCTGACCCAAACCCTTCCAACTATAACCCTCTGGAAACCACCTCGTCTCAAAGTAAGGAAGAAAAGAACGAGCAACCTTGTTTGTAGGTAGTAGCTCCCTATTATTATATAATGCGTCACAAATTGACAATTAGCATATATATATATATATATATATATATTATATATATATATATATATATATATATATAACAACTTTATTGAATTGTTTTGTACTTACGAAGTAGTACTTACCTGTCAGAGATAGTGATGACCACGTGGGGATCAACACCACTACCGTGTGAAGCGTGTGAAGCCTCTGAGCTACGCGGTGAGTCGTCAGATGGTGGTGAATCATCATTTCGTGGAGGAGTAGGCTGTCGTTGAGGAGTAGGTTGCTGTGGAGGTGGAGGAGTAGGCTGCCGGCGTGGAGGTGGAGGTGTAGACCGACGTCTGTCAACAGACGGCTGTGAATCCGGGACTATAGAAGAAGAGTGTGGGCGAGAGTCGAAGAAGGGGGTCCCCATGGGTGCTCGTCCTGACAAGGAGTGCGAAGGATGCTCGTCTTGGCTCCCACACCTTTTGATCAAGAAGATCTCAAAAAGCTATAGGCATCAACCTTTGCAAGAAAACATGACAATCATGACTTTTCATCCTAAACATTTTTCTGTTGGCCATGTCAACACACCTCCCAATGTTAGAAGCAAATCCATTAGGGAACTTTAAATTTTTCACCCATTCACACAAGAATTGAATACTATCTCTGTCCATGACATATTTTGCCTTAGGAATTGTGTTTGAACTCAAATATGGTGCCAACTCAGGACGGTTGCAATAATCGTTCATGTAACACCCCTACAACGCCCCTACCAACTACAGAAATCGCAGCGGAGATAACCAACCAAATAATAACTAAACGCTTTGGTGTTACAACGCCGTTAACCACCCACGTGGTTAACTAGGCAGAATAAATACAAGTGTATCGGTCTGATGATCAGACTCCCGAGCATAGAACTTAACATCCATATATAAACATAACCAACTATACCGAGTATTTAATTTACATCATGCCTATCAACCGTAAACATCCACCACTGTTTAACAAATGATACCAAAATGTAATGCCTCGGGAGCACAGGCGCATCCCGGGCCAACAACCCAAAATAGTCAAAGTACATCAACGACCTAAGATCTAGAGCCACTCAGCTTCTTCGATCATCATCCTGCAATAAAATATGGAGCCCCCGAGGGGGTCAGCAACCTTTGCTGGTATGGTTAACGCGCAGCCCATCGGCTACCGGGATACGCGCAACCAATTGTCATGATAACATGGCATTCATTTTAAAACATCCAACATATATATATATATATATATCATAGCATAGCAAGGGAATTTGCATAGCACAACACCAATACATAACACCATAATCGTTCTCACAAGGAACCTTCCACCATAGTTAGTATACATAGTGAGCCTAGAGATTATTGCCAATCCCATGTTAAGCTCGTTACCAACCTCGTTACCGTCCAGTTATATAGAGGTTAACTTATACCCAAGGTGTATCGGATATAGTAATCCCAAGCACACCGAAATAACATACGTATGCCCCTGTGGCCCGACGTGAGTCAGTAATTAGCTTTGGATAAGCTAAGGGAAGGTAGAAACCAAATTGGAATACCACCTATACATACACCAAGAGAGCCGAACCGGATATGATATCGACTCCCATCCATCACACGCGTGGCCGGAACAACCGGACTCCTCACTCCCCCGGTTAGCACTTGTTAGTGATCACACAATATTTTGTTAAGTCACCACAAGCAAACATTTAGGTCTTGTTAGACAACCAAGGGAAAGGAGTCACAACCTTACAACATCTTAATGTATAACAACTGTAAACTCTTTTCATGCCTTAATCTTACAAGGTCGTAACACACAGAAAAGCAAACAACATCCAAGCCGGTGTAAACCGGTAGACAACAGACTGCAAGAAAACCATACCTCGGTCCTTGCCTCGACTGGTTTCCACCTTGAGAGAATCCTAAACACATTAGTAACGTCGGTTAATTTACGCACTAGTCCATTATTAACATTATCTACTCAACATTACTAGTTTATTTTTATTTACACTTGTTACAACTTTTCATCCTTTTAATTGCCTTTAAAACCCACCTAACATGTCTTACATAACCTTATAATCATTACTAACCAACTACCATTTTTATAACAATTCCCATCTTAAAACAATAATTTTTGGTCCATACAGTGGCCTGTCCGAGCTTGTGTCCGAGCTTCCAAGTTCGGACGCAAGCCGTGACTTTAGACAGAAAACAGACACACGTCCGAACTTATGTCCGGACTTCAGAAGTTCGGACGTGAGCCGAGAAAAATCTAGACAGAAATCCGTGCGTCCGAACATGTGTCCGGACTTCCCAAGTTCGGACACAGTTCGAGGATAATCCTAAGGATGGGTGGGTACGTCCGAACATGTGTCCGGACTTCCCAAGTTCGGACACTGTTCGCGAGTGAGAATTTCTTTACCCAACAGGGCCTGTCCGAACTTCCACATCCGGACGGACGTTCGGACAAGGCATTATACTCCAATTCCTAAGCCTTTAAACACTTAACCAAATTTCCCAAGGCCTCCAACACTTATAGTATCCTCTCCTTAAGTTTCTAAGTGGTATTCCTTGTCTATTCTAATCATTATACCAAGACATATCTTCTACACAACATTATTACTTAAACATCATTTCTTACAAACTAAAACTCTTTATGTCATCATTGAAATCTCTTTTTCTAAGCTTACACTTTCTCCTTATTTTACCAAAGTTTGCCTAAGTCCCAATCTAAGTCCAAAATGACTTTGGTATAAACTAAAACCTCAAGATCATGCCTAAGTCCTTATTACACACTAGAACACTTCCTAATTCATCAAAATTCCTTTAAAACATCTTGAACTCCTTATGCATTTCCTAAATTTCGACATAGGTTCTCCTAGCATTTTGTTACACCCAAGCACATTGTTTTCACCACTAATCACACATGAACACCTAAATCACCAAGAACACTCTCACCCACAAAACTTTACTCAAATCACACCACATTACAATATAAAGCATAACTTAAATTGCATGGCACTTAGGCCCTTAAAATGCATGGCTCTTAGGCCCTTAAGGTGCTTAAATCATAAACACTGAATTTCCACAATATATATGCCTTGGACCTGCAATTACATACAACAAGACATATGTTCTTTTACTAGTCTCCTTGAGGACATTACTAGGTCATTCACCATTTGCTCTTTAGGTAGTTTTAATAAGCATTTATAAGCTCATTTCTCCTAAGGCATTAAACCACATTAGGTTAGTAGATTTACCTCTTTTCCAAACAACTTCTTTCTTGTCTCCTTTAAAAACGGTAAGGTATTTGATTCTTTGACAAGTTCTAAACAATATACAAACATTATAATGAGTATTCAAGCTATAAGCTTCATCTCATTGTAAACCCTAATTTTACATTGTTTCAAAACATTAATGTAGTTGTTTTACCTTGGTCTTTGAAGAGAGTTTGAATATCTATGAAGAGAGGACTCCACCTAGTCCATGAAAGGTTGAAATGAAGCTAGAACAAAGTCACACAAAGAGCTACATCAATGTGTATTTTCGGTCAACAACAAAACATGGAGGAAACATGATTTTTCTTTGAGATTCCTTACCTAGAAGCAAAGGAGATCAACAATATGTAAAAACAAGCTCAAGCTCCTTCAATGGTGGAACTCCATGGCACCGAAATGGGGCTCTTGAAGTTTTGAGAAGATAGGAATGAAGAGCTTGATGAGAGGAAGAGATTGGTGGTGTTTGTTTTTGATTTGGACAAGAGAGCTAGATTTACAAGTGGTCAAAGCTAGAGTTTTAATGGTGGTGGTGGTATTACCGTGAGAGAACAGCAAGAAGGGAGGAAGATGGTGTTTGGAACCGTGGGAAATGAAGGAAGGAAAGAGAATGAGATAAGATTGCTTTTAAGAAGATATTTGCTTATAAAGTAAAAGTAGTTATATTAGTCATCTTTATTTGTTTAACAAAATAACAAGTGAGTGGTGAGTCACCACACTTAAGAACCACCCCCTTTATTAATATGAGGGTATTTAGTCTTTGTTTGTCAATTTAATTACTTAATACAACATATGTTATAAACTAGCTTATAAAAAGCACTATTCACCAAAACAAGGCACTTAGAAGTGAAATTTTTGATTTCCATTAATATAGCCACCCAAATGTGATACTATATAGTACACATATATATTTAAGAGTAATGATGGACATTTAGCCACTCAAAACTCATTTACAAGACAATTTTTCAAAAATGTGCTTTAAGACTTCTTAAAGCACATTTTGTGTTTTAACTTGTTTTCAAGCTTGGTTTTTTTTGGTAATTGATTAAATGTTCATTAGTATATAAATGAGGTCTTGGTAAGTTCATTAGGTCTTAACCAAGCTTATCCCAAGCTTAGAGCACATTTTAGCTCTTATTGACTTTAAAGCACATTTTGTGTTTTCTTTTGTTTAAATTTGTTTACTAATGTTTCTAAGACTCTTTTTAGTCTTAATAACTCATGTTTTAATGTTTAACCAACATACCAAGGTTTGGGGTATTTCAATCTACCCCCCTTAAAAGAACTTTGTCCCCAAAGTTCACACTTCCCACATATCTTAATATTAGAACACGGGGAACACTTATAAAAACAATACTTCCAAAACATCATTACCCACATTTCCATCATTCTTACACCACAACGGACTCAAGGTCCAAACCCCATAATATCATTCAGACACAACGGTCTGTAACATAACATAGACAATGTATAGAATACATGTCGAACACATCCACAACCAAAGCGGCTCTACCCCCCTTAAAAGGGGTACGCCCCGTACCCTATACATACAAACCCTAAGAAGCAAACAATGACGGGTGCTTCGCCTTCATCTTATCTTCCAGCTCCCAAGTGGCCTCCTCAACGTCCTGGTTAGACCAGAGGACCTTCACCAGTCTCACGGACTTATGGCGAGTGTCTCGAGTCTTAGTATCCAGAATCTGTACGGGAGTCTCCACTGATCGCATGGTCGGCTCTAAGGTTAGCCTTTCCGGCTGAAGCACGTGAGACGGATGAGACATATACTTCTTCAACTGGGATACATGAAACATCATGTACCTTGCCCAGCTCGGCGGGTAATTAGTCTATAAGCTACCGGGCCGATCCGCTCCGTCACAACATAAGGACCCACATACTTCGGGCTCAACTTGCCCTTCTGGCCAAAACGAAATACTCCCTTCATGGGGGATACCCTAAGAAATACCTGATCGCCTACGGCGAACTCCAGGTCACGTCGGCGCACATCTGCGTACGACTTCTGTCTATCCTGAGCTGCCTTCATATTAGCCCGATCTGGCGAACCTCTGCTGAACTTTCTCAAGATACTCTGGTCCTATAATGACCGTCTCACTCGACTCATCCCAGCATAATGGCGTGCGGCATGGTCTACCGTACAATGCCTGGAAGGGAGACATCTTGATCGATGCATGATAACTGTTGTTGTAACTAAACTCGATCAGATTACTTATCAATCCAGCTGGTCTGAAAGTCAAGTGCACATGCACGTAGCATATCCTCAATGTCTGGATGGTGCGCTCACTCTGACCATGTCTGTGGGTGAAACGCTGTGCTCAATTTTAGTTCAGTACCCAATGCCTCTCGTGTAGACTTCCAATATCTGGATAGGAATCTGGTATCTCTGTCAGATACAATCGTTTTCGGAACCCCATGATGTCTCATAATCTCTCTATCGAAGAGCTCTGCAAGCTTAGTCACTTTCCAGGTGTCCTTCATCGGTATGAATCGAGCCACCTTGGTCATCGGTCTACCACAACCCAAATCATATTCAGACCTCCCCTTGTAAGCGGAAGCCCTACCACGAAGTCCATAGATATGTCATGGAACTTCCACTCCGGCACTAGCATTGGCTGTACCATACCGCCAGGCCGTCGGTGCTCAAACTTGACCTTCTGACAAGTGAGACACCTTAACACATAGTCATTCACATCCTTTTTCATTCCAGTCCACCAAAAATATCTTTTCATACCTTTATACATCTTTGAAGCTCCGGGGTGAATCGAAGTCGTAGAACAATGGGATTCACTCAATATGCCTCCTTCACTCACGCTACTCCTCGGTATACACAACCCATTAAGCCTAATCAGGTCATCATCGTGGTCTGAAGTCGTACTTCTGACCCTCGAATGTGCCATCAATAAGCTTCTGTCTAATCTTCACCATGTACTGATCCGTCTCTGAGCACTCCGCACCTCTTCAACCAAGCCTATGAGAGACTACGAGAGAGAGTGTGCTCGGCGACTCAATGCGTCAGCTACCACATTTGCCTTACCCTCCTTATACTGTAAATTGATGTCATAATCATTAGAAACTCGACCCACCTCCTTTGCCTCATGTTCAACTCTTTTTGAGTGAACAAGTATTTCAAACTCTTGTGGTCGGAATAGATTGTCACGCTTACCCCATACAAATGATGTCGCCATATCTTCAATGCGAAGACGATGGCTCCCAATTCTAAGTCATGGGTGGGGTAGTTCTCCTCATGTTTCTTCAGCTGTCGGGAGGCGTAAGCTACGACCTTCCCGTGTTGCATCAACACACAACCCATACCCCTGCCTGATGCGTCGCAATAGACCTCAAAACCATCTGGACCGTCTGGTAATGTCAGAACCGGTGCAGATGTCAGAGCATCCTTGAGACTCGTGAAAGCACTCTCACAGTCGACTGTCCACTCGAATGGTGCATCCTTTTTCATCAAGGAAGTCATCGGCTTCGAGACACTGGAGAAGTTCTTCACAAACCTCCTATAATAACCTGCCAGACCGAGGAAGCTCCTGATATCGGTAACTGTCTTCGGCCTAGGCCAGGTGCGCACTGCATCTATCTTTGCCGGATCAACAGCGATCCCGGCCTCAGAAATCACATGTCCAAGGAAGGATACTTGACTCAACCAAAATTCACACTTAGAAAATTTAGCATACAACTGATTCTTTCTCAATGTCTGCAATACATCTCTCAGGTGGCTTTCATGCTCACCTTTCGATTTCGAATACACAAGTATGTCATCAATGAAGACTACCACTGATTTGTCCAACTGATCTTGGAACAAACGGTTCATTAAATCCATGAACTTTGCTGGTGCATTTTATAAGCCAAACGGCATAACTGTGAACTCATAATGCCCATACCTAGTTCTGAATGCGGTCTTTTCGATATCGCTGTCACGGATGGCAATCTGGTGGTATCCGGAACGTAGGTCTATCTTGGAGAATACTGATGCTCCCCTCAGCTGATCAAATAGATCGTCGATGCGTGTGTAAGGGTAACGTTCTTCACCGTAACAGCATTCAGCTCCCGATAATCAATACACAGGCGGAGGCTACCGTCCTTTTTCTTCACGAAAAGGACCGGCGCTCCCCATGGTGAAACACTAGGGCGGATAAAGCCCTTGTCGAGTAGGTCTCTCAGCTGCTCCTTGAGCTCTGTCATCTCTGCTGGAGCCATACGATAAGGCGCTTTCGCAATGGGTCCGGTGCCCGAACTAAATCAATCTCAAACTCAACCTCTCGTGCTGGCGGCATGCCCGGCAGTTCCTTAGGAAATACATCAGGAACTCTGACACTACCGGCACATCTGGGCTAAACTCAGGGTCTCTCTCTATGTCCTGGACATAGCAGAGGTACACATCATTTCCTCGTCGCAACTCACGATACATGGCCATGGCGGTGATGATCTGTGTCGAAGGCTCCCTGGGCCTCTGGCGGTATGATATAGTAACCCCAGATGGGCTCCGAAGAAGCAGTCGATGCTCGGCACATAGGATTCTACCCTTGTACCGCTCCAACCAGTTCATCCCGACAATCACATCAAAACCTAGTCCGTCGAACTCTATCAAGTCGATCGGAAACTCCTCATCCATGATTCGAACAACAGCATCTCGGTAGTAGCGGGTACACCTGATCCGCTCTTTCGACGGGAGAGTGACCACGAAGTCTGGCATCTCTTCACCGTCTAACCCCAGCCTCTTCGCAAATGATAGCGAAATGAA
The DNA here is from genome assembly GCA_023374045.1 of Limonium bicolor. Lineage (NCBI taxonomy): Eukaryota > Viridiplantae > Streptophyta > Magnoliopsida > Caryophyllales > Plumbaginaceae > Limonium > Limonium bicolor. Next base: position 248,271,123 of record CM041780.1, on the reverse strand, counting down.
TGTGTGTGAGGCTCCAGAGTCGAACAAGATCGATGCATCCACGCCATTCACTGGAAAGGTACCGGTGAGGATTGTGCCGCTCTTGCCGGCTTCTGCCTTATTGCAGACACTCAGTATACCTCCCGTTCTGAGCGCACAGCCTAATTCATTGGCAAACTAATAAGTATTGGGTAACAACACGGTTTATATGTTTCAAACAACTCCATTTTATTCATTAACACACTCTTTTTACAACATTCATTGGCTTATACTGTCGCCATGATTTATACTTATAACATCCTTAATACACACTGGTTTATCACATCACATAATTATACAAGGCTCAAAACTGTCTGAAGGTCAAATTCAAACGTCCGGGTTTCATGTGTGTGGCATTGATCACTGCCGACGGTGCGGTATTCAGTTTGATCTTTCTGATGCCATGGTATAGCATTCTTGATTGCCCACCCATGATTAATACATCTCCCGATTTCAACAGTAGCTTCTTTGCGAGGTCAGCACGCTTCTGCTCGCCATACACAAACACTGCGGTATCACCAATGGACCAAGACACCACGGGTACTCCCTTACTTAGAGACTCGGGTGACTCGTCCTTATCTTGGTGTAACCCTAACCGTCCACCTTTCTGGTAGAAGTTCACAATGCACAAGTCTGCTTCCACGTTCGGAATCGGTTCCGATTCAAGTTGCTGAGCAATTCCCACGGTGTGGTTAACAACCACAAGGAACTCCTCAGGTATACCTGGTACAGTTGCTCCGTCTTCAGCTCGCACATCCTGATATGACTTGGTGTAGGGATTCCAGTCCTTACCCATGCACATCATCTTCAGCTTCATCTTCGAACCGCTCGGGTATTCGGGTGTGTAGAAACCTCCTGGTGCTGCTCCAAGTTCGTTGCAACGTCTGATGATGTGGATTTGTGCTTCCGGTGTCAGGTATCCACTTAAGAGTATCATACCTGGTTGGATAACCTGACATTGCTCCAATGGGAATACGGTGATGCTGATGGTGGTCTCTTCAGGGTTTGGTGTGGGCGGGATTGGATAACAGATATTGAAGGTTCCTAAGTTTTCCACATTGTCTAATTTAGGTATCTCTCACATAGTTATTTAACTCATTACTTAGGTGGTTGTACATTAGACTCACTAATACAACACTCATGCATGAAATGCGGTAAGCAACCACTTTCTCATTTAACAGTTTAGGCGGTACCTGGTCTCGAAGAGGATCCTGGTGCCTCAGACCGGTCCACCACATTCAGGGCGGCCTTGCCGGACCCCGTACCCTTCCCCTTCTGGGATTCAGTGTACTTCTTGTCAGAAGATTGCTGGATGATCGCCTTCGGGCTTTCGGTGGTCGTGGTAGTATTACCCTTCCACTGCCCCTTTGGCTTATAGTTCCTGCTGTTGGGGTTCGTCCAACACTCAAATTCGCGGTGCCCCATCTTCTGGCAGTGACGACACCTCACATCATTCCCCTTGCAGTCTTTGCCGGGGTGGTCTCCGTTACACCACTTACAGTAAAAGTGGCGCTCCGGTCCAAAACCCGCGCTAGCTGCTACAACAACACACAATCAATACTCACTTTCCATCTTAACAACATACACCTCAACTAGATACACATGATTAAGTAATTACCCTTAGGCGGGTAGGAGCGTAGAGGCTTCGCCGCATACGCATACGTGAGCTTCAGTGGCTCATCAGCTGTGGTGGTCTGGGCTTGGCCCTTGTCACCCTGGTACTGACCCTTTTGGGGCTGAGGGTAGGGTTTCTTTTTCTTTCCTCCCCCATACCCTTGCTGACTCTGGCCCTCGTTGGTGGCCTTGCGCTTATGCGCATTCTCCTCGTCCCTCAGACGGACGGTAATTTCAACCTTAGCAGCGGCATGATAGCACTCCTGAATTTTAGGATGTCAGTCATGCCCCGCAAAAACAACTTACCAACTCACATTAACATTCACTCATGGTATAAATTGATTCTCAACGTGGTACTCTAATTACCTGCAAGGTAGTGTACTCAGCTGGCCCCATCCCATAGCGGAGACGGTGGCTAAGTCCATTGTAGAACCGGTTCACCAACACTCGGTTCGAATACCCAAGGTCTGGTAACAGGTGGATAAGGCTGGTGAATGCGGTGTAGTAGTCATCAACCGACATCTTATCCCCCTGCCTCAGACTATCCAGCTCGAGGCGCTTGGCCTCCTGCACATGTACAGGGTAGTACTTGGCTCGCAGTAGAGCCGTGTACTCCCTCCAACCAAACTCAGGATCAGCCATCCTGTCCTCTTTCACCAACTTCCACCAACTCTGTGCCGTACCCTTCAAGTAGTAAGCGGCAAGACGGACCTTAGCTTCAGCAGGTACTGCCAAGGTCTCGTAGGCGGTCTCCAGTTCGGAGATGTACGCCTCTAGCTTTCGAGGATCAGTCTCCCCATTGAATGATGGCGGTCTCAGATCAGCCAACGCCTTGACCCAATTGGTCTCTCGTGGCGGTGGTGGTGGTGGCTGAACTCCGGGCTGTTGCCCTTGCTGTATAGCAGCAACCAAATCGGGTACCAACTGGGCTACGGCGGCTGCAACTGCCTCAGCCATAGTCTGTGCCGTAGTATCATCGCCCTGGTTACCCATACCTCCAGTACCGCGCCCGCGGCCTCTACCTCGTGGTCTACCTGCCATCTGTATTCATATGAACATCTCTTTAGCATTATGCTTGCACACTTATCGGTCCAATGGTTATAACATCTTCCCGACAACCAGGTAATTCCACACTTAGTTAGTGGTTAACCTTTCCAAATCTGTTCACTTAGGTATCTGTAGTTAGGTTTCCAAACTCGGTATATCCCTAAGCTCGGGTTTTCTAGTCATTAGAGCGATACTTCTCTCTGATACCACTTTTTGTAACACCCCTACAACGCCCCTACCAACTACAGAAATCGCAGCGGAGATAACCAACCAAATAATAACTAAACGCTTTGGTGTTACAACGCCGTTAACCACCCACGTGGTTAACTAGGCAGAATAAATACAAGTGTATCGGTCTGATGATCAGACTCCCGAGCATAGAACTTAACATCCATATATAAACATAACCAACTATACCGAGTATTTAATTTACATCATGCCTATCAACCGTAAACATCCACCACTGTTTAACAAATGATACCAAAATGTAATGCCTCGGGAGCACAGGCGCATCCCGGGCCCAACAACCCAAAATAGTCAAAGTACATCAACGACCTAAGATCTAGAGCCACTCAGCTTCTTCGATCATCATCCTGCAATAAAATATGGAGCCCCCGAGGGGGTCAGCAACCTTTGCTGGTATGGTTAACGCGCAGCCCATCGGCTACCGGGATACGCGCAACCAATTGTCATGATAACATGGCATTCATTTTAAAACATCCAACATATATATATATATATATCATAGCATAGCAAGGGAATTTGCATAGCACAACACCAATACATAACACCATATAATCGGTTCTCACAAGGAACCTTCCACCATAGTTAGTATACATAGTGAGCCTAGAGATTATTGCCAATCCCATGTTAAGCTCGTTACCAACCTCGTTACCGTCCAGTTATATAGAGCGGTTAACTTATACCCAAGGTGTATCGGATATAGTAATCCCAAGCACACCGAAATAACATACGTATGCCCCTGTGGCCCGACGTGAGTCAGTAATTAGCTTTGGATAAGCTAAGGGAGGTAGAAACCAATTTGGAATACCACCTATACATACACCAAGAGAGCCGAACCGGATATGATATCGACTCCCATCCATCACACGCGTGGCCGGAACAACCGGACTCCTCACTCCCCCGGTTAGCACTTGTTAGTGATCACACAATATTTTGTTAAGTCACACACAAGCAAACATTTAGGTCTTATTAGACAACCAAGGGAAAGGAGTCACAACCTTACAACATCTTAATGTATAACAACTGTAAACTCTTTTCATGCCTTAATCTTACAAGGTCGTAACACACAGAAAAGCAAACAACATCCAAGCCGGTGTAAACCGGTAGACAACAGACTGCAAGAAAACCATACCTCGGTCCTTGCCTCGACTGGTTTCCACCTTGAGAGAATCCTAAACACATTAGTAACGTCGGTTAATTTACGCACTAGTCCATTATTAGCATTATCTACTCAACATTACTAGTTTATTTTTATTTACACTTTTACGTTACAACTTTTCATCCTTTTAATTGCCTTTAAAAACCCACCTAACATGTCTTACATAACCTTATAATATCATTACCAACCAACTACCATTTTTAGATAACAGTTCCCATCTTAAAACAATAATTTTTGGTCCATACAGTGGCCTGTCCGAGCTTGTGTCCGAGCTTCCAAGTTCGGACGCAAGCCGTGACTTTAGACAGAAAACAGACACACGTCCGAACTTATGTCCGGACTTCAGAAGTTCGGACGTGAGCCGAGAAAAATCTAGACAGAAATCCGTGCGTCCGAACATGTGTCCGGACTTCCCAAGTTCGGACACAGTTCGAGGATAATCCTAAGGATGGGTGGGTACGTCCGAACATGTGTCCGGACTTCCCAAGTTCGGACACTGTTCGCGAGTGAGAATTTCTTTACCCAACAGGGCCTGTCCGAACTTCCACATCCGGACGGACGTTCGGACAAGGCATTATACTCCAATTCCTAAGCCTTTAAACACTTAACCAAATTTCCCCAAGGCCTCCAACACTTATAGTATCCTCTCCTTAAGTTTCTAAGTGGTATTCCTTGTCTATTCTAATCATTATACCAAGACATATCTTCTACACAACATTATTACTTAAACATCATTTCTTACAAACTAAAACTCTTTATGTCATCATTGAAATCTCTTTTTCTAAGCTTACACTTTCTCCTTATTTTACCAAAGTTTGCCTAAGTCCCAATCTAAGTCCAAAATGACCTTGGTATAAACTAAAACCTCAAGATCATGCCTAAGTCCTTATTACTTTAATACCACGGATCTAAAATGGTGATTTAATTACTCTAATAAGATTATTAAGGGCCTAATTGTGCCTAGAGAGTATTGTAAAAAGAATGAAACCAAAAGAAAAGAGAAAATGCGTTAAACGCGAAAAACGCTAAAATGCGCATTAAATTTAAATAAGAAGTATATGATCTCGTTAGGGTCCGAGATGGATTCCTAAGGCTTAGTTAGGCCTAATTAGTATACGGGAATGATTCCCGAAGAAAACGGATCCAAAAAAATGGATTAAAACGCTAAATAAGCATAAAGGCACGTTTTTCGAGAAAACCCGAAAACGTGACTTTAAGTGGTCAAATGGACCCGTAAAATTATAGTTGATTAAATAACTATAAATGAGTATTAATGGAAGCTTAATAACCATTAAAAATAAAGAAACGAGAAAAATCCGAAAAACGGGCCCAGTTAGTGAATAGTGCCAAACCGGGTAAAATAACGAGCGTTTTCTGTCAGAACCGAAAAACGCTCCAGCTTAACTAGTTAGTGGGGGCCGGTTTTATTAAATAAGAAGCCTCCCCCTCTCTTGTTTATTAGTTAGCAAATAAAGAAAGAAAGAAAAAAAGAGGAGAGAGAAAAGTAAAAGCAAAAAGGCATTTAACATTTCCCTCACTCTCTTTCCTCTCACTTTCCCTCCTTCTTCTTTTCTTTCCCCTTCTCCACGATTCCCTTCCTCCTCTCTCTGGTGCTGTGCGACATGGGAGCTCAAGCAAGGGTTCTCCATCTTCTTCTCCTTGCTCAAGTCTCATCCTTGCTCCGAATTGAAAATAATCGCATATTTAAACTCCTCTCATCAAACTCTACCTTTCCCTCTTTTCAAAATCCTAAAAGCTTGAAGTTCATTTTCATGGGTGTTGCCCATTTGAGGAGAAAAGCACATAAACTTGAAGCTTGAAGCTTCCCCTTTCTAGCAAGGTAAAAATATCCATGAAAAAGTCATGTTTCTCCATTTTCCCACCTTGGCCGATTTTGGCTCTTGTAATGACTAGATTTTCTTCCTTGTTTGAGATATTCTCCAAGCTTTAAATGGTGGTGGGAGTCCCTCATAAGATTCAAGAGTTGAAAACCATTCAAGGATTTCCAAAGGTAAAACCTAATTTGGTGCTTTAAGCATCTTTGTGAATTCTAGTTTATTTGATGAGCCTAAGAGAGTTCCTTAGTGCTTACTTTCCAATTTGAATGTGGCTAGAGGAATGGGCAATTGAATTGCCTTGGCCGATTTGGAATGAAGAGAAGAGGAGAAGAGAAGTTAAAAAGGAAACTTAAGAAAATTTAAGGTAAGAAACCTATCTTAGTGGTATCCTATATGTATTAGGATTTGGGAAGGGTTAATAAAATGAATGAACCCCACTTGAGTTGTGGTGATAATGTGCTTGCTTAGAAATAATGCAAGTGAGAAAGCCTTTGTGAGTTAATGCTTGTTTTGGGAGCTATGTATATGATGAATTATGCTTTATGGTGTTTAATGAGTTTTGCTTGATTAATGAGGAAATATTGAGTGCTGATAGAACCCTCGTGGTTTGGCTAGTTTTAGGATGATTTAAATGGTGGTATGAGTTTTGGGCAATGTTAGAGAAGTAGCCAAGTTATGGCAAAATTTGTGTGGTAATCTAAGTGGTTTAAGTGATGATTTGTGTGGAGAATAACCTAGGAATGGCTAGGTATGGATGGAGATTGTATTGGGTTAGTTAACCACTGTAGGAAGGCTTGTTCAAGGGGAGGAAATTGATGCTAAAATCTGTAGCAAAAGAGTGGTTAGGTGCCTTAGGAGTTTATAGAAAAACAAAGGAGATTTAAGGCTTAAAGAGTGAGCCTTGGAACTTGGTATGAGTTGTGCATTACCTTGGAAGATGTGGAATGGTCAAAATGAAAGAGAGCCTAATGCAAAGGGTAGAGGAGAAGTTAGAAATGCACAAGTGTGCATTAGTGTAAAATGAGAATGAAATGTGTGAATTTGAGCAAGAGTTTGAGTAAGGTTTGAGCCTATGATTTGAAGAGTTTTAGAGCATGTTTTAAGGTGATTAAACATGTGGAAAACTTGTGGAAAGTTTATGGAAAGATTAAGGGTGGTTTAAGGATTGATTTGGAGTGGAAAAATCAAGTTTGGAGCAGGTTTTAGCAGGGTCCGGGACTTGGTCCTTGGACAAAGTCCCGGACCACACCTAAATTAAGGCCGAGAGTGCAAGTGCTGCTTTGGTCCGGGACTATACTCCAGGACAAGGTCCCGGACCATGTGTAATTTTCACCCGAGAGTTAAGTTTGCAATTGGTCCGGGACTTAGGGTAAGGACCAAGTCCCGGACCACCCCGAGAAACCTACAGAGAGTGTTTTAAAGGGTTTAAATGATGGGGTTGAATGTTAATGATGTTATAAGATGTTAAGGCCTTGTTTGGTGACATGTAAAGGCCCTAGGAAGTGTGATAAAGTGTTAGAAGTGATTGAGAAGTGAGAACTCAAATTGACAAGAGTAAAACCGAGTTAATGGGATAACGGGGTAAATACGGGAATAGCATTTTATTATGTACCGTATGAGTTTAGTGTTAACAATAATGTTTGAAACATTATCAGAGAGTCGTGCGTGACCCGAGCATGTTGAGATGACACGGTAAAGTGAAAACCCCAGTGAAAGGTATGATTTTCTCATGCCCCGTATGCTAACCGAGTTACTCTGATTTGTGTGTTTTGTGTGCCGGCTTAATCAAGATTAAAGCATGAAAATAATCCCTTGTTTGATTATGTATGCCTTGTTGTATGTTGTATGAACTAACATACTTGTATGCCGGTGTGGTCTAACATAGTGCATAGACCGACTCATAGAGAGTAGTGTTTGACTAAAAACCCGTAGATCGGGTAGTCTCATGAACAATGGTAATATGCAAACACACACAAGCTATCGATTAAAGTATAACGATAACGCAAACATATGAACTCCCTGGAATGTGAGGAGATGTACGGTTGAGTAAATACCCAATAACGGTTAGAAAACCTTATTGAAACAATCCACGAAATAATATGAGTGGAGAGATAAATGAACCTCCATCGAGAGGATTGAAGTTAGTCCAATAATGTGAACTTATAAAGAAGGTAAAAGAGACCTAGGGGATTAGTAACTCCCTTGAGACATGGTCGACCTCCTATAAGAGGGTTTTACCCGGTATAAGAATATAACCGAAAGTATGAGTATATGTATTGTAAAGGTAACTCTTAAAACCTAAGATTAACCAAACCTAAGTAATGTTCCCATGTCATTAGAAACATCGAGAGTGATGTTTCTAGACTAAAACACGTAATATTATAATAACTCCGAGAGAGGAGTGTATGGGAACGAGAGTAGTCCGAGAGTATTCGGACCTGTGTAAAAGAGATAGGAACTAAGAGAGAGTTCCGGGAGCTAGTTGAACCTTCCCACCATGCTAGACCCAGAGTAGGGTCGAAACCGGGGAAGTAAGACTATGCTCGAGAGCCATGAGTTTTGGCTCGAGTATGTATTAAGAGTAACAAGCGTGACGTAGGAGACCTGTAGTGTCTCGAGAATCTACAAGAGCTTGAGTAGTATAACCCGAGAGCGTGGGAGAGATAATGAGTATAATAACCCGAGAGCGTGGGTGAGATAATGAGTATAATAACCCGAGAGCGTGGGTGAGATAATGAGTATAATAACCCTAGAGAATGGGTGAGTATAGAATGAGTAGCCCAAGAGAATGGGTGTGTATAAGATTAAGTAACCCGAGAGAGCGGGCAAGATGTTGAATGAGTAACCAGGGCAAGTGAGGTATAACCCTCAAGGCCTAAGAGTAAAATAATACAACTAACAACCTTGTTAGGTTAGTTAGGAATTGTGTTCCATGACTGGATGTAGATTCCTTGTGTAAAATACATATATATTGTATTGTCAAGATGCATGTTGTTTGATTAAAATGAACTCCATGTATATCCGACCCAAAGTAGTCGGCGTACCGCGGTTAGCACGCGGTATATGCGAATTTCATATTCAGCGTAAGCTGACCCCCTAGGGGGAACGTTTTTAGTGTGCAGGCACTTGAAGCTGACCACCGTTCGAGAGAGTAGGACGGGGACAGCTATGAAGAGTGGGTAGTTAGATCGTAGTTACTTATGCATTTGAATGAGGTGTAAGTCCGAGTATGTTATCGGCATCCGTACATTGTAGACTCGGTATAGTAAAGAAGTGAAATGAGTATTGTATTTGTATGAAGTACTCGGTTGATCCAGTTCATCAGACCGTTACGGTATGTAAGGAAGGCCTGGTTAGCCATATGGGTGGCTATTGGCGTTGATTCACCCCTCGTTGTAATTAGAGTTCCGCTGCGTGAGTAAGAGTAATGGGTGACAATTTATGAGGTAATGATGAGCTTAACGGTTGGGGTGTTACAATTACACACTAGAACAATTCCTAATTCATCAAAATTCCTTTAAAACATCTTGAACTCCTTATGCATTTCCTAAATTTCGACATAGGTTCTCCTAGCATTTTGTTACACCCAAGCACATTGTTTTCACCACACTAATCACACATGAACACCTAAATCACCAAGAACACTCTCACCCACAAACTTTACTCAAATCACACCACACATTACAATATAAAGCATAACTTAAATTGCATGGCACTTAGGCCCTTAAAATGCATGGCTCTTAGGCCCTTAAGGTGCTTAAATCATAAACACTGAATTTCCACAATATATATATGCCTTGGACCTGCAATTACATACAACAAGACATATGTTCTTTTACTAGTCTCCTTGAGGACATTACTAGGTCATTCACCATTTGCTCTTTAGGTAGTTTTAATAAGCATTTATAAGCTCATTTCTCCTAAGGCATTAAACCACATTAGGTTAGTAGATTTACCTCTTTTCCAAACAACTTCTTTCTTGTCTCCTTTAAAAATCGGTAAGGTATTTGATTCTTTGACAAGTTCTAAACAATATACAAACATTATAATGAGTATTCAAGCTATAGCTTCATCTCATTGTAAACCCTAATTTTACATTGTTTCAAAACATTAATGTAGTTGTTTTACCTTGGTCTTTGAAGAGAGTTTGAATATCTATGAAGAGAGGACTCCACCTAGTCCATGAAAGGTTGAAATGAAGCTAGAACAAAGTCACACAAAGAGCTACATCAATGTGTATTTTCGGTCAACAACACAACATGGAGGAAACATGATTTTTCTTTGAGATTCCTTACCTAGAAGCAAAGGAGATCAACAATATGTAAAAATACAAGCTCAAGCTCCTTCAATGGTGGAACTCCATGGCACCGAAATGGGGCTCTTGAAGTTTTGAGAAGATAGGAATGAAGAGCTTGATGAGAGGAAGAGATTGGTGGTGTTTGTTTTTGATTTGGACAAGAGAGCTAGATTTTACAAGTGGTCAAAGCTAGAGTTTTAATGGTGGTGGTGGTATTACCGTGAGAGAACAGCAAGAAGGGAGGGAGATGGTGTTTGGAACCGTGGGAAATGAAGGAAGGAAAAGAGAGAATGAGATAAGATTGCTTTTAAGAAGATATTTATGCTTATAAAGTAAAAAGTATTATCTTAGTCATCTTTATTTTTGTTTAACAAAATAACAAGTGAGTGGTGAGTCACCACACTTAAGAAACCGGCCCCCTTTATTAATATGAGGGTATTTTAGTCTTTGTTTGTCAATTTAATTACTTAATACAACATATGTTATAAACTAGCTTATAAAAAGCACTATTCACCAAAACAAGGCACTTAGAAGTGAAATTTTTGATTTCACATTAATATAGCCACCCAAATGTGATACTATATAGTACACATATATATTTAAGAGTAATGATGGGCATTTAGCCACTCAAAACTCATTTACAAGACAATTTTTCAAAAATGTGCTTTAAGACTTCTTAAAGCACATTTTGTGTTTTAACTTGTTTTCAAGCTTGGTTTTCTTTGGTAATTGATTAAATATGTTCATTAGTATATAAATGAGGTCTTGGTAAGTTAATTAGGTCTTAACCAAGCTTATCCCAAGCTTAGAGCACATTTTAGCTCTTATTGACTTTAAAGCACATTTTGTGTTTTCTTTCGTTTAAATTTGTTTACTAATGTTTCTAAGACTCTTTTTAGTCTTAATAACTCATGTTTTAATGTTTAACCAACATACCAAGGTTTGGGGTATTTCAGTTCAAATCTTGTCTCGAGATAAATGTGTCTTTCATCTTGTCCTTCACATTAACGACCGTGTTGAATATGTTGTCAAAAACATTTTTTTCACTGTGTATAACATCTATAATATGTCTGATCAATAAATCTTTCCAATACGGTAGATCCCAAAGATACTTCTTTTACTCCATCCACAAGTTTTAGCAATTTGAACATTTACTTCAGCCGAACAATCTTAGTGACCTTCATTAAACCCATCCGATTCAACTCTGCAAGTATTTTGTCACCAGTTTTGAAATGTGGTACAACATTGGTCTCTCTGTGCCCTTCCGAAAATGACTTTTTATCATTACGAAACTTGTGGTCTAGAGGAAGACTTTCTGGTTGTCAAACCATGACTGCTTCTTGACAACGTAATGTGAATGCATCGCTGTCCTCCACGCAATGTGGGCACGCCAGTCTAGCGCAGTGCTCCAACCTGATAGCATTTGCGTATGCAGAAAGTCGTTTATGGTCCATATCAATTCAGCTCTCATTTGAAAAAAATTCTTTGTAGACACATCATATGTTGTGACTCCTGCCCACAACTCTTGCAACTCAGCTATAAGAGTTGTAAAACCCTCAATCTTTCTTTTAGGACTTTTAGGGCCAGGAACAAGTACTGTAACTCATCTTTCATACATATCCTAACGGTAAATTATATGGTGTAATTACAACTAGCCAGCAAAGCTTAAATGGTTAGAAACCATCAGTGCATAACCCAAGTCTGACTTTCTAGACTCCGAAGTAAAAGTAGCTTGAATCTGGTCAAAGTGTTTCCACGTTTTTGAGTCGAGGGGTGACACATGTTGTCATCTTCCATTTATGTTCGGCGTGCCATCTCATATCGGTAGCCGTTGCAAGAGAAGCATAAAGCCTGTTCAGCCCTGGAATGAGAGGGAAATACTGCATCTTCTTGAAGGTACCTTACATTTTTCTCCTTTTTGTCCCCTCTTTGATAGCTTGTATTTGGGGGGGGGGGGTGCAAAACTTGCATACATCCAGATCCTTTATCTTCTCCTAGAAAATCATACATAGTTCATAACCGCAATCGATTTCTTCATAAGGTAACCCAGACCACATATGATTTTCTTTACTTTTTAGAAGTTTTTTGGAATGTCAGTGTTTTCTGGATGCAGCTCGTAGTAGGTCTTGCAAACTCGATCAATCAATGTCAGAGATGCTTGGAAGTCATTCTTAATGGACATTAATTCAGTGGTGATAGATAGTACTATGATGAAAGCCACTGAATAACTTTCTTTTAGCATATTTCATCAACTCAAAAAATTTCTTAGCCTCGGGATTTGGAGTAACTTCTGCTGCATCATCTTCAACCTCCGACATAAAATTAAATGTATCCCCTAGTTCTTCTGGAACCTCACCACAGCATGTGCAATCATTTGCTCTAACATTTCAACATGTGGAACCTCAGTAGGCGTAGTGTTGCTCGAGGTAGCTTGTATGGGTGTGTTATCTTCTCCATGGAATATCCAATCAAAGTAACCGTACATAAACCTTTCTGTGCTAAATGAACCTTAACGACATCAGGCTTAAAATACTATCTTTTCTACACCTATTCATGTCGCAAGGACACTTAATCTTACCATCTTCCATACATTCAGGGTGTTGTAGTGCAAAAGCGACAAATTCTTCCATCTTCCTCAGTCATTCAGCAGAGATTCTACCTCTCTCAAAGGTTCTCTCATCGTACATTCACAACCTATCGGGTCTCATACCTATACTAATCAAACATTACTTTAGTTCAAACTAATAAAATAAAATAAAAATCGACATAGTCTCCCCTGTTTTTTTACTTTTCCGCTTATTTCTAAGCATCCCATAAAGACAATTCACCAACACCAACAGTTATCAACAGAAACCAGTAGTTATTAGTAGAACCAAACAAAACAACATATAAGCGTAATAAGTAAATTAACAACAAAGAAACAAATTCATATTAAAGAAACTAAAAACCCAATCTTATCCATATTTTAAATTCATTTTAATTCGATCCGTTTGAAGTAGGATTTTTGTATAATGAGCATATTATAATATAAGGAATAAACAAAACAAACCATAAATAAATCCAACCTATAATATACCAACTCAGAATTTAATGGTTCTTATTCTATATGAAAATTATTTTTCACCTTAGTAATATTTCTTTCCCTTGTGCTTATGTTTCAATTTGCTGGTCATTAGTATCAATCAATTTAATTCTAACGAAGTGGCAACTTAAGTATGGCTCTATAATGAGGAAATGAATTTATTAAACTTATAGGAAATAAACACGTGCGTGACCTATACACTATTGGATAATTAGGTAACTTCCTTTAATGCTTGTAACTCATCATTATTCCAAGTGTTACGTAGAATTATATATATACTTAGTCGTTAGAATTTATCAATTACAAGGGTTACTTCTCGTGCATAATTTTGGGAGAGACAAAAACTTTCCATCAGCGACGAACTCAATCCCCACCATTGATATTAATATTCTAATCCATTGCTACAGATTCCATCATGGACTACAACTTTGGCACTCTACACCTCTTTTGTTTTGGGAAAATTCACGAGATATCTCTATTTTCTTTCGTAATTCACAATATACCCCTGTGGTTTTAGTAATTCAACTTTAAACATGCTTAAATGTTATCCAAAATTGATGAAACTTTACATGGACGATGCTAAAGTGTTATAATTTGGTCCAATATCAAATTTGAAGTTTTTTAAGCTCACATGTGACATGTGGGACCCAATGAGCAGTCACATGTTCATTGGGTCCCACAGGTCACATGTGAGTTTAAAAACTTCAAATTTGATATTGGACCAAAATATACACTTTAGCATCGTCCATGTAAAGTTTCATCAATTTTGGACAACATTTAAGTATGTTTAAAGTTGAATTACGAAAATCACAGAGGTATATTGTGAATTACGAAAGAAAACAGGGGTATATCGTGAATTTTCCCTTTTTTTTTGCCATATCAGTCAACTATACAACAAACAAATATAATTGTTTAAAACTGTTGATAGCGAAGACGTAGTATATTAACTTACCATTTGTTGACATTTAAGCTCATTCGTTTTCATGACCATCATATAGCAAGGAGGTAGTATAAAATTTGTTTCTTAGGATCTTAAAAAATGAGTTTGTTTGTTAGAAGACGGAGTGAATCAGTGAAAGTAAGCCTTCTTTCCATAAAAAAGTAAAAGAAATACTCTGATGACTATGCATCACTGTGTAAATTTGGATTTAGTTACATTAGAAAACTATTTTGGATCATACATTCTATTCGGTCCTGCTGACTTCTTGCTGAACTATATTTTAATAATATAATTAGTCACCAAGTATATTCAACATTTTAAATCCGGTTTCATAACATTCTAACCCTAGATTTACTCAAAACATCAAAAAAATTAGAAATTAACAAGCATAATTACCACAAAACATCTATATATATCTAGAAGTAGCAATTTAATTAGTCACCAAGTATATTCACATTTTAAATTCGGTTTCATAACATCTCTAACCCTAGATTTACTCAAAAACTCAAAAAATCAGAAATTAACAAGCATAATTACCACAAAACATCTATATATCTAAAAGTAGCAATTTAATTAGTCACCAAGTATATTCAATATTTCAAACTCGGTTCATAACATTCTAACCCTAGATTTACTCAAAAATCAAAAAAATCAGAAATTAACAAGCATAATTACCACAAAACATCTATATATCTAGAAGTAGCAATTTATAGCACAAATGAGCAAGAAAACATATACAAATTCGGGTACAATTAAGCTAATTTTGAAATCCCCCAATTTAATTTTCGGAACTAAATAGTTAGGGTTTTAAGGACTTACCTTGACCAGAAAAATGTAGAATAGCAGCTGATGGTCGCCTAGCACTTCAGTACGCGTTTGGTGGCCGGAAACTGCCTGAAATTTGCTAGATCCGTTGACTGGTATGGTGCTCCTCTCGCTTGAGTTCGCGACTGGATGTAGAAGAAAGAAAAAGAAAAGGAGAAAAGAAAGAAGAGGGCGGGCGCGACCGTGTATAGAAAAGATATTTGCGACGCAAGTTCGTCGCTAATAAGGGATAAAACGACGCCGTTTTGTTAAGTTTACTTAACCTTGCGAGAGAATAGACAGAAAGAAAACGACGTCGTGTGCTTAGATTTGGCGACGAACATTAATTCCATCGCTAAATCTTTTTTTTTTAAAAAGAATCTTAAAGGAAATAGCAACGGACGGTCGTCCCTAGCCATTTTAGCGACGGAAATTCCATCGCCCGTCCGTTGCTAAAAAGGGCACCAGAGCCAGGCCCGGAAAATCTCGCGCCACCACACCCGCTCAATTTTTGTCGCCAATCAGTCTTCAATCCGTTGCTACTCTTTCTGTCGCTAATCCCCTCTAATACATCTCTCGCTAATTAGCGACGAATTTACGTCCATCACTAATTCCGTCACAAATCTACTGTTTTCTAGTAGTGCAAATTCCTAGACTTCCTTTTTAATTATGGGAAATTTCATAGAATGCTATTATATTTTTAATTAAATCTTGAAATGATCCCTAAAATAAAGTTATAAAATATTACTATATTTTTGCAATAAAATCCGTAAATACCATTATAGTCATTAACCAAAAAGATTTAAAAAAATACCCTTAATAATTAACAAGATTTTTTTTTTAATTCATATATGCTCGAAGTATTAATAAATTAAAAATATAATAGTATTTTAAAAAATTTTATAGGTGTTATGATTTTTTTAATACTTATATAATAAATTTTAAAAGTACTTTATTTATCCGTAAAGATATTTTTTATCATTTTCTTTTCATCAATAACTATAATTAAATTTAATAAACTTTACAATATATTGTGATATTTGTATCTTCTTTAGGACATAAATTTCCCCTATTAATTTTACAAAATAAAGTGTTGATTGGGTTAGTTCGGCCTTTCGTTCACAAGACGTGGACTGCACCGGAATATCCCAGTAAGTGGAGACTCGGGAGAATTTTCATTTGGGCTACATAGTATATTCCCGTACTTGTGAGTCAGGTAGGAAGACTTCACATTGACTAGTGTGGCAGGCTCAGATGTTAAATATTGTATTGATTATATGAAGATCTTGTGTACCACTACGGGGTTGTGGATCAAGGTTAATGAGGCCCGAACATGAAAAGGCCTAAATTACCTACATGGAATGCAACTAGGAGCCCAAAGATATTTGTCTGAGCACGCAAATGATAGAAAACAACCTATTTGGAGATCTGCGTTTGTGTTGTTCCTAATATATGAGAGTTTCCAATCGTTGTTCTTACTTTTGGATCTAAATGGTGTGTTTATCCATTGTTTGACCCCGTTTTACATCACTCTACACCTCACATTACTAAGATTAACACCACCTCCACCACCAGTGGGGGGCAAGGGCCAAGGGGGCAGTTCCCTCCCTCCCCCGATTCTTTAAAAATAAGCTAATACTACGTATATGTGTCACCTATAGTTGAGATACTTTTAAATAATAAAAATGTGTAGTTTATTAAGTACATTGACATAGAGTAAAAAATACTAATGAAAAGCTAGAAGTCAAGCAGCTCTTCCAGATGTGGGCGTACATGCTTTAATCACAGCACATTAAACCTGTCTCTAACACTAACAGGGTCAATGCCGATCTTGAAGAACATGACATCGATACCATTAATTACCACTTTACTAGGGTGTTAAAAAAACCGAAACCGTATAACCGAAATCGGAACTAAAAAAATCACACTGAAATTTGGTTAACCGAATCGATTTTCGGTTAACAGAACCATCTAAACAAACCGATTCCAATTCAGTTCCACTTATCAATTTTTGTGAAACGGATTAACCGGTTAAAACATTTAAGAATTCCTTCTGCTTTACGTTTATCTTCCATCATATTCTCTTTCTGAACTTCTAATCTTAACTCTCAACTTTTTTTCCTGCCGCTCACTTTCACCACCCGCTCCTGCTTCTCTCCCAAAGTTGCAACCATCCCCCACTCTTCTCCTAGTTCAGTTGCCACTATGCTCCCTTCATATTTACAACAGCAGCAGATTGGTAAGTGATCCTAATTGTTACATATGCATACATTGTGATAGTGAATGTCATTCCACATCAAAAAATGGGACTAGTGTTTTAAGAAATAATATTAACAAGTGCAAGAAATATCAATATAATGTGGATAAAAGGAAAAAGCTTCTTGCTTTAGAGGCCATGTCTACGATTCAGTCAGATGGTAGTATTGTAACTTGTGGCCAGTTGAAGAATTAGGTGTTTGATCAAGTAGTTGTTAGAAAGGCTTTGACAAGAATGCTAATTATAGATGAGTTGTCTTTTATATTTGTTGAACATCAAGGATTTCGAGAATCTTGTATGGTTGCTTGCCCTCAATTTTTCATTCCTTCAAGGTCCACTATCACTAGAGATTGCTTTGCTATATTCATTAATGAATGAAAGAAGTTGAAGGATTTCTTTGGTAAGCTGACTTCTCGAGTGTGTCTAACAAATGATACTTGGATTTCTGGTCAAAATCTGTGTTATATGTGTTTCACTGCTCATTTGTTGATGACAACTAGAAACTGCAGAAGAGAATAATTAACTTTTGTTCCATAGCTGGTCATTTCGGTAGTTCATCGGAAGGGCTGTTGAGGGATGTTTGGTTGAATGAGGATTGAAAAATATATTAACTATGAATGTGATAACGCGAGTTCGAATGATGGGGTGTTCGCTATCTAGAAAGAAGGATAAATCATTGGGGTGGTGGTGTGATGGATAGCAAATTTTTACACATGAGATGTGATGCTCGTATCCTGAATTTGGTGAAAAGATGGGTTGAAAGAGTTGGATTCATCTATTGTTAAAGTGTGTAACTTTGTGAAGTTTGTAAGGTCTTCTTCTGGTAGGCTCAAATAATTTAGACAATGCGTAGAGGAGGAGCAAATACAAAGCAAAGGTCTGGTTTGTTTAGATGTTGATACAAGATGGAATTCTACTTTCTTAATGCTAAAATCTGTTGTGAAGTTCAGAAAAGCTTTTGATAATTTGTATTGCAAAAACATTATTTGCAATAAGGAGCTTAGAAAGAGTGGTGGAGCTCAATCTAAATCTGATTGGGAAAAAGCTAGTTCCTTCTTACCCTTCTTAGAGATCTTTTATGAAGCCACTTTGAATTTATCTAGAAGTAATTACGTAACATGTAAGTGCTATGTTGATATGATCTATGGAGTTGGAAATTTGATTTCTGAATATTGCCAAAGTGCGGACAAACTCTTAGGGACTTGGGTGATACAAATGAAGAATAAGTATGAAAAATATTAGGGAAATGTGGACAATATGAATATGCTGTTGTTTGTTACTTTAGTTCTTGATCCTAGACAAATATTGGGTAGTGTTGAGGGGATGGTTGAAGATGCATATGAGGAATCAAATGCCAGTTTGCTTATTGGTAAGATTAAAAATACTCTGAGTGTTTTATTTGATTTCTATGCTTCATCGATGCCTCAAGCGAGTGGTGAAACGCAAGAGACATTAGCTTCTTCGTAGTCCAAAGGTAGTACATCAAGTTCCCACAATGAGCTGAGTTTGACTGGGAAGCCTCACTTTAATTTAAAGTATAGTAGCACAAAAGAGCACTATTGAAATAATTGCAAGGAAAAATAAGATAGATCGGTACTTAGGTGAGGATTGTAAACCTTATGATGAAGATGATGGTGCTGGCCTTAAAGAGAAATTTCAAATTTTGGTATGGTGGAAAGCTTTTAGCACTGGGGGTCGTGTTCTTCATTCATTCATAACCGCTTTAACTCCAAGAATGGCTGGAGCTCTTGTATGTACACAAGATTGTTACGTCCTACCATGCATCATATCAGATAGATGAAATAATTTTTGAATTAGA